>JXCR01022952.1:297569-374144 GCA_002079205.1 Phalaenopsis hybrid cultivar
GAGATTGGAAAGTATTCCTCGGATGCCAAATTGTAAATTGTTCCTACGAAACAAAAAATCTCATGTTAATAAATAAAAATCTTTATAACATTTTCGTCTTTATTTATCTATTTCTCTCTTCAATTGCAAATAAACTGTTATTTGTAAATTGCACCGAAACAGTGTTTTAAAGAACAGCTCTTGTACCTATTCAGCCAGACTGCTTGCCTCTTAGGGCCATTTGGTTGCTTGTGTTTGCGCTGGGCCCTAAACTAATTTCTTATAAACTGTATCAACTCATGTTCCGCTTCATGATATAAGTTTCATTAAGCCCTAAAAAAATAATGACATCTACCAGTCAAACCCCCATAAAATCGATGATAAAATCCAAAACTACATTTAAATTGCAACCGAAATCAAACCGGAAGTATAATCTCGACAGCATAATGCAGAACTTAATGATCACTAAATATATATATGTAAATGATAAAAATAAATAGAATTTCTCCGCCATAATAATAAAAAAGAACGGGGGTTAGTGCATATGAACAAGCATTTAAATAAATAACAAGTACACAAAAATACCACATCGACTGTAACACAAAAAGAGAGAAGAATATATAATCATTTAGCAAATGTTCCGAGGATACTTACTTCAACAGAACCTCTAGCATTTGGGGAAATCGTTGATGCTACTGCTCTTTAAGAGGCTGAGCCCTGAAATTGTCACGTACAGAAGTCACTAATTTGTAGCTAACGGCGATGCAACATAAGACGTTTAGATAAAGAACAGCAGAACAAGAGGCAACAAACACTAGAAATAAATTTTAAAACAGAAAATAGAACGTGTAAATCAAATGCCACTAAGAACACTGATGAGAGAAGAAATTTTACTTGGGTGCTTTCGCAAATGGGGGATTTACATACATAACATATAATTCTTATGTATTTACATATATAATGCCCGAACATTCATATTTATATATATATTGTTGGGTAATGTGGAGACCCGGTCCACCGCAAATTAATTAGTTTTTTAATTAAAAATCTCACCTACCGCTCAACTAACTTCCCACCTACCACCCACCAACCGCTCTCATGATTTCTATAAATAGTCTCTTATGGCTTGTCATAAGTAAGTCAAAAGTCAAGTCAAAGCCAAGTCAAGTCTTCTAAGAGAGAAAGAGAGGAAGAGAGAGAGGAATGGAGAGAAGAAAATAGAGATTTTCTTGTAAATGTCGAGACACTCGACGGTGTAATTCATCGAAGAAATAAAATCCTCTGTAACTCCGTGGACGTAGTTAAATTTGTCGAACCACGTAAATATGTGTCGCTCTGGTGCTTTTCTACTTGCAATTTTTTCTCGTTTCATTTTTCGCTTTATTGGCGTCGTTTTTCACAACAACTGGTATCAGAGCTTTTGTTTGGATCTAAGGAAGAACGATGGGGGGAGACGAAGTGATGACATTAGGGATCGAGAAGTTCAATGGCACATATTTTGCTTACTGGAGGATGCAGATAGAAGATTGCCTCTATGGGAAGAAACTTCATCTTCCATTACTACAAAAACGAACAGTAAAGATGGATGAGGCGGAATAGAATCTGTTGGATCGACAGGTTTTTGGGGTTATTCGATTAACTCTGTCGAGATCGGTTGCCCACAACGTCATCAAAGAGATGACTACTGCAGATCTCATGGCGGTCTTATCAGGTATGTATGAAAAACCATCGACGAATAACAAAGTGCACTTGATAAAAAAAATATTCAACTTGAAGATGGCGGAAGGCGTGTCTATTGCTCTACACCTGAATGATTTCAATAGTATCACAAATCAATTGTCGTATGTTGAAATTGATTTTGATGATTAGATACGTGCGCTGATATTGTTGGCTTCATTGTCAAATAACTGGGAAGTTATGAGGATGACAATTAGTAGTTTTGCAGGTAAATATAAGCTGAAATATTATGATATTTGTGATTTAATTTTGGTTGAGGAGGTGTGCATGAAGGATTTTGGCGAGGCCTTGTGTTCAAGTTTGACGCTGAATGTTAATTCCAGATGGAGATCACATGACAGAAACTCGAATAGAGGAAGATCAAAACCAATGTTTGATCAGCAAACAACCAGCTGAAATTGTGACAAAACTGACCACATAAGAAAGAACTGCAGGAATCCTAAGAAGAAGGTGAATGATGACGCTAATGTTGTTACTGAAGAAATACGGGAGACACTATTACTGACAGTTCACAGTTTTGTTGATGACTTGATACTGGATTCAAGAGCTTCCTTTCATACATCTTCCTGCCGGGAATTAATGTGAAATTATGTTCTAGGTAACTTTGGGAAGATATATCTGGCTGATAGAAAAACTTTTGATGTGGTGAGGATGAGAGGCGTTGATATTACACTTCCTAACAATAGCAAATGAACTTTACAAAAGATCAGACACGTTCCTGGGTTTAAGAAAAACTTCATTTCTGTTGGGCAGCTCAATGATGATGGTCATTCGGTAATATTCTCGGATAACACCTGGAAGGTTACCAAAGGAGCATTAGTATTGACTCAGGATAAGACAACTGACATATTATATATGACTACAGATTTACACAGACGTGGACATAATAGTCAGATGTGCATTATGAGAAAGCAGAAGAAGGGCAATTTCTTGAAAAGTGTCAGAGCGTCAAAGACAGGAAAACCGAACCTTGTACAGACAAATGGTGGAGAACCACAGAGCTATAAAAAAATCTTGCAAGATGAGAATTCGAGCAAGTGGGAGCTGACCAAGGAGGAGGAGACAAGTTCCCTGCCAAAGAATCGGACTTGGGAATCGACAGAACTTCCACCAGGAAAGAAGACATTGCACAACAAGAGGGTGTACCGGGTAAAGACTGCATTTGATGGCAGTAAGAATTACAAAGTTGGACTTGTTGAAAAGAGTTTTTAGCAGGAGCAGGATATTGCTCATGCAGTGGGAGTTGTAAGCAAATACAAGAGTACCGAATAAAAAGTTTGGTGGTACAAGGCTATGTTGACGATGATATGTCAACTGAGGGTGTTACTCATGAGAAGCTGAAGTTGTGCTCGACTTCGGCTGGTCTTCTGGCTTGAAGACAGAGGCTTTGAGTTGTAGAGGTGGATGATGTTATGTTTGAGAAAAAAGTTAGTACAACTAGTAGATGATGCAACCAGTAGGTGATGCAATCAATGTTTTAGTTTCCAAGTGGGGGAATTGTTGGGTAATGTGGAGACCCAGTCCACCGCAATTTAATTAGCTTCCTAATTAAGAATCTTACATACAGCTCACCTACCTTCCCACATACCGCTCACCTACCTCTCACCTACCGCTCTCATGGTTTCTATAAATAGCCTCTTATGGCTTATCATAAGTAAGCCAAAAGTCAAGCCAAATAAGGCCAAGCCAAATCCTCTGAGAGAGAGAGTGGAAGAGAGAGAGAGAGAAGAAGAGAGAAGAAAATATAGATTTTCTGGTAAATGTCAGGGAGTTCGACGGTGTAATTCCTCGAACAAATAAAATCCTTTGCAGCTCCGTGGACTTAGGCAAATTTGTCGAACCACGTAAATCTGTGTTGCTCTGGTGATTTTCTATGTGCTATTTCTTCTCGTTCCATTTTTCGCTTTATTTTCATTGTTTTTCACAACAAAATATCACTCAAATCTTTAACATCACATCAAAAATACAAATTTTTGTGTATAAGTTTATGACAACAAGATGTTATAAGTGTAAACATAAACTTTCGGTGTAAGATAAGTAAATGCATAAGAACTGTGGCGTGCTTATAAAGTTTTTCCTAAATTTAAACCTCAAATGAGTTAGCATGAGCAAAAGTCGTCGGACCTGATTGATCCAACACAGGCAATCAGGTTTAGGTAGATTTCTGAACTGAAAGTTTAAGTTGACCTGCTCAATCCTGATCATATGGTTTGTGTTTGGAGATTCTACCAAAGCCAACTCAATCATAATGTGGAGAGGGTAATTTTCGAGATCATGGTGAGCATAGGCTAAAATAAAAAAATAATAAAAAATTTATCCTGTTCCCTGGAGCACAATTCTTGCTAGGAACATTTTAGAGTCACAGTGTCATACTTTAATGGGAAATGATTGCATCAGCAACATTTCATATCATTTATGCATTACATGATAGCTTTTGAATTTTTTTTCAAATAATCATTTCTTGGACTTGTGATTACACAGGAGCCTTTTGGCACATGTGATGAATTGTCGGCACGCAAACACTCTCGAAAACATCAATATGAACCACTTCTTAATACTACAAATCGGATCAACCAGCCCAAGCCATACAAGCTCCAACATCACAAAATTGAAATAACATTGGACTTTGGCATTAATAAGAGTCAACAATTATAAGAACAATCTGATAATATAACTCCTCAAACATTAGCTGATATTATTCCCATGAAATCAACCAAAACTAATATAGATTTTTAAATTTTTTTTATTTCTTAACTTATAAGGTCACAAATATAATTTTACTGAGCATGTCAAACTGCAACAATATATTTATAGACTTGTTCTTAAAAACAACATTTAAAAAAAAACATATAATTTAAAACTCTATTCACCCCGTTGAATCCAAGATACATAATCATATTTAAATCCAAGAATACATTATTTGGATTACTTTTTTTGTTATAATGATTTGGTCCTTCATATAATGTCTTTCTAATGTTATATATCATAATGATTTTTCATTTCCTAGAAAATCATATAATATATCCTTTATTTAATATGATAAGATTGTACTTCAATTTTTTTTTGATTCTACATATATTTATTAGAAATATTCCTAGAATCTCCATTTGTCAAAATTATCAATATTTTTGCAACTAGAATGCTTTAAAAATTTATCATTTCTCCAACATGCACCATGTTCTATGACACTACCATTATTTGTATGCAAGATTTACATTAATTTATTGAAATTGGTACTTCGACCAAAATTTGTTTGATTGCAAGCTGATTTCTGAGCACTAGATAGCTCACCCAAATCTTTGAACCAACTTGAATGATATAAAATCATAGATGATAACATACAAATCATGTATAAATTTATACAAGTACAATTCTATGTTACTTGTTAGAGATTCTTGATATTGATTTTCTATTAATGAATATTAACTAAAAGATAAAAAATTTATCGCATTTCATCAAAATGGATGGGTTTCCTATGATATGTATCAAAATTAAATATGCAAGAAGATAAATCTACAAACTCACATTCGTCCTTTCACTTCTATACATTGGGAAGCACTGATGCTAGCACTCTTCAGTAAGCTCCGCGTGCTATAAGCCGATCTGTTTTGCACATTTTCTGCAGCCACAAAATCGCCAGATACCATAGCCTGTTGAGATTTGGAAGGGCTGTCATTGCTTAAATTAATAGCCCCAGCTGTACATAGCCTTTCAGAATCATTCTCTGTATCAGCCTTTTCTTCTTTAGCTGGTAAAACCCTCTCCCTGAAACCAAGATGCAAATCATTACACTATAGGGTCAAGTTAATAAAGGAAAATGGTGCTCATCATACTAATCTTCAATTGAACATTTTAATGTTTTACCTAGGCAAAGAAGTATTCTGCCGCAAAATTGGAGCAGCTCCTTTCCCCTTCCCAGGATGCTCTTCAAAATGAGCGAATTGCCGCTTAAATCGTTCAACTCCACTGTAAAAATAGGCTTTATAAATATATCCATAAACAGTGTGGTAGATAGCTAAAGCCAGAACCATCTTTAAGATAATAAAAACAGGTACAACAACCACGCAAGATTTTAAAACTCATCAGCCACCCTACACTCTTTACTCCCAACAGCTTCGAGCTTCATTTACCAGCTGCATGACAATTTTATTGTAAAACTATTGTAAAGTTTCTATGGTTCTCATGCCGAATATATATTGTGCATCGACTTAAAATTAGTTTAGTAGATAGTAGTAGATTAATTAGGATGAGTAATTAGCCTAATGCATAAGTCTATAAATAATTCCATTTATATTGCTTACATTTTCTTTCTATTTTAGAAATTTGAAAATTCTAAATGTTCAAAATGAGATCATGATTTTTATCCATGGTGCATTTGTTGATTTCATTACCATCAATTTTGCCACCATAATTTTCGTTCGCCGCCACATTCTTGTCATCATTTTTAATAGTCCACTTCAAAATTATCATTCAATGAAGCTACGAACTTCATGTAAAATCACCGTCTCAGAATACTCCCTCATAACGATAGCCCAACAGAAATATCATGTATCATTCCCGTCCAAGATCTCTGCATGATTACGCATGACAATTTGGTGCCTTCCAACGCCACCATGCCCAGTGCCAACACAATCATGAATCGTGGCTCTAGCAATTCCTCGTAAACTACTCAAAATTTTTTTGAAAAGAATCTGGCGGAGCAAGCAGGGGGCTGTGGGAAGTGCGGCAGCAATCAGCAGTTGTGGAGGGGAAGGCGGCAAGAAAAGGGAAGTGTGAAGGGCAAGAACACGAGGAGATAACCACCCCCTTGAAGCAGGATATAGGCGGAGGGCCACTTTTTCTCGAATAGAACCCTAGCAAGGGAGAAAGACGCCGCCGGTAGAAATCTGAAAACCAAATCTGACCTAAAACACAGAAAATAGCATATAAAAATCCTTAGGGTAAAGAGGAGTGAGCCCCCCTCCAAATAAGAGAAACTTGTGTACTAAGGAGGTCCGCCCAATCTAAATTCTGCCTGAATCGAGCCAAACGTATGGCATATGTTGCACCCGTGCGAGTCAAGGCGTTCTCGTGTCAGTCTCCCGGAATTGTGGAAGCTTCAATCTTATATGTCGAAGTCAAAAGCTTCTAGTTCTTTGTAGCATTAAGTTAATTCTACAACATTGAAAGTAGCAAAAATATTGTAATCCTCTGGCAGGTCGATCTTTTAAGTATTGTCATTCAACTTTTTGAGAATCCTGAAAGGTCCATCTACTCTAGGCTTGAGCTTCCCAAAGGATCCAACAAAAAACCTTTCTTTCTTCAACCTAATCCACACTAGATCCCCTTCTTGAAAAGCCACATTTTTCCTAGCCTTGTTTGCCTCTGCTTGGTGATCTCATTTCCCACTTCCTTGAGTAGCTTCTGAATCTCTTGCACCCTCTCAGCATCCTCATTAGTCTCTGATGTTGAAAGGAGCGATACCAAGTCAAGTGGATTGAAAGGGTTGCACTCGTACACGATCTAAAATTGGGTGTGTCCCGTGGCCTAACTCATATATTTGTTGTAAGTAAACTCAGCTTTCGCTATAATCATATCCCACTGTTTAATATTATTTCCCACAAATCACCTCAGAAGATTCTCCAGACTCCTGTTAACCATCTTTGTTTGATTGTTCGTCTATGTGTGAGCTACTGAACTAAGTTGAAGCTTNCGTCTATGTGTGAGCTACTGAACTGAATAGAAGCTTAGTGTCAAACATTCCCCTATGGTCCTCCAGAAATGACTCAGAAATTTGACATCTCTATCGGAAGTGATGATCCTGGGTACCCGTGTAGTCTTATGACCTCTTAGAAGTACAAATTAGCGACATGCAGTGAATCCAGTGTCAAGTGACAGGTATAAAATGAGTAAACTTTGAGAATCTGTCCATCACAACTATCACAGAATTCTTGTTGTGTTCTCAAAAAACCAACCATAAAATCAATGATAACATCCACCCACGGGGTCTCCGACACCGGTAACGGAGTATATAGTCCTACATTATGTCCTCTGGTTCTGGTCACATGATAAATTCTGCATTTGGTGACCTGTCGCTATACATTTCTCATTAGTCGAAGCCAAAATAATGTCTTCTCTCATGAGTGCAAGAGTCTTATCCTTGCCAAAGTATCCTGCAAGTTCTCCACTACGGCTCTCTCAGCGAACATCTAGGAATACACAACTTACTCTGGTGGAACATGTAACCATCAGCGTTGCGATACTATTTGATAGGCTTCTCCTGACTCATCTCCCAAATCTTTCTGAAATCCACATCTATCTCGTACAACTCTTCACTACCTCAAAACCTATTACTCAAGTCTACATAGAAGTGATCAGCAAATGACGGCGGATCAGTGCATCTGTTACTCGATTCTGGCTTCTCGTCTTATGTTTAAGCACAAATTAGGACGACGCCAAGAACTCCATTCAAGATGCGTGTCGACCCTTTAGTTTGTTCTGACTGTTCAAGAGCTTCAAAGCCTCATGATCTGTGAATAAGGTGAATTCGCTCGCCGGTAGGTACTGACTTCAGTGATTAAGAGCTCTCCTGAGCTACATCTGTGCACTGGAATTTTTCGGAGTTGTGATTGGCTGCAGCTCCTGATAAATTGCCTATAGAATGATGTCAGTCTCAAAAAACTCTCAACTCGGTAAAAGACTGAGCTGCTGCCTAGCTCATAATGGCATTGATCTTTATGGGATCCATCTGAATGCATGCACTAAACATAATATAGCTCAAAAAACATACATATACTGTCAGGAAGTGACACTTCTTTTGATGGGCATATAGTTTCTCTGATCGCACACCTTGAAGACTGTCCTCAAATGCTGTAAGTGCTCCTCTTCGGATCTGCTGTAACCGGAATATCATCGAAGCACACCACTACGAACTTGTCAATGTGAGCTCAGAACACTTGATTAATCAATCACATGAACGTGTTGGGCACATTAGACAGTCGGGGCATGATTGTCCACTTATTTAATCTATCTCGGGTCTTGATAGCAGTCTTCCACCCATCCCCTAACCCCATCCAGAGCTGGTGATACCTGCTGTGTAAGTCAATCTTGAAAAATACAATGGATACTTGCAACTAGTATAAGAGATCGTGTAGGTGAGGTATGGAGAACCTATATTTGATAGTAAGCTTGCTGATGACCCAACTGTCAATGCACATTCTTCACTGGATGCTCTGCTTTCTCCTCCATTTCCTCGACGACGCCCTGCTCTGTGAATGAAACAACTCGACTTATGGGATAGATGGAGGTTTTGACCACAATCGTGGCACCTAAAGCATCTCTTGGCAGGCACTGTACTGGGCAAATTACCCTTTTCAGGTTTCTTTCCGCTAAAGATATGTCTTATTACTTCCTTGTCCGATCTTCCCAACTCCTGCAGGTGTAGCCTTGTTGGTAGTTGCAGGTATAGGTGAATGTTTAAATGAGGGTGACTGTCTGTGTTGTCTCTATTGTCTTTCCACCTTCAAGGCTAAGGTTTGGACATCTCCCGATGACCAATAGGGCTGCAGTTACACAATATTATCAGCTGGCATCAGCCCCCCAGATATCCGTAGTCGTGGCACCTAAAGCATCTCCTGACAGGCACTATATTGAGCAAATTACCCTTTCCGTGTCTCTTTCTACTCAGATATGTTTTGTCACTTCCCAATTCGGTCTTCCCAACTCCTCCAGGTGTGGCCTTATTGGTAGTTGTAGTTGTAAGTGGTTGTCTAAATGAAGGCGATTATATGTTTTGTCTCTGCTGTCATTGAAATTTAGACTATCATCCATTTCTCCCCTTCGACTCTCCATATCATGACCGAGAGTATTTTCCTTTGGGTCCCGTCATCAATCTCCACAATCATTTGCTAAAGTTGACGAATCTCTCGTTATAATTCTTCCCAGGTAGGTCCTGGCGTGTTTCTCCTTGGTGACATTGTTATAATTTGGATTTGTGAAATTGGAAGAAGGTATTTGAGGATAGGAAAGAAAATTTTTGGAGTGGAGATGGTTTGGGTATGGTGGATGCTAGAAACCCTAAGATATGAATAGGGTTAGACTAGCTCAAATGCCAAATGATATCGAAGTTAACAAGAAACCGCAACGGAATAAAAATAATATTGTTGAAATTCAAAGGGAATTACAACCAAAGACGCTTGAAACAAAAAAAAACGACAACATAAACGCAAAAGACTCCCTAGGACGAGGTTTGAGAGTTGAGGGTTGGGACCAATGCAGTGGAAACGAAGAGTGGTATGTGGTAGATAAGCTTCAAGGGCACAAAGGAGTGGTGGTTTGGTAGCAGGACAACAAATAAGGGGTTGTGGAGGGGCGCAGCAGCTGGTCGGAACTTAATTGGTACAGCTGGACAACACGCAGAGGGTTGTGGAAGATGCAGCAGCAAGCAGCGGCTGTGGAGAGGGTAGCAGCAAGCAAGGGGAAGTGGGAAGGTGAAGAACAAGAGGAGATAATTGTTTACCTCAGTTTTGGATGAGGGTTATGGATCTTTTCTTTAGTGACTAAGATCTAATCTTAAGACTATCCTAATGACTATCTTAGCATCTTAAAAATGGTTCTCACCTTCTCCTTAGAAATTTCAACCAAATCTTCGTTCTCTATGTTGGTTTTATATGTGATTGATAATCCTTAATACAAAAATTAAAGATTACATAAGGGAATCCTGATGAGAATTCCTATATGACCTGTAAACCATAAGAAAGTCTTGGACTGCTCTACACCTTTTTAGACTTCAATGCATTGTATCGTCATTCATAATCAGCATAATCATCATAAACATTGCATTTTCATATCACAATATTGCAATCATTACACCCATGAGGTTAACCAAAATTATTTCAACTCAATTTCCCCTAAATGCCCCACTTGAATATTCTAATTCTTCAAAATTCCCTAAAACTGTCATTGAATCACAAAATTCACTTCAAACTATTTGATATTATAATTTAGACAATTTAAAGTTTGAAAATTGCAAAAATATCCAATTTTCCAAAAAATTACCAAAATACCCCTGGAGCCCAAAAATACACAATTTTCCAAAATTTCCTAGAGTCACCAATAAGTCCTAAAAATCACACCAAATTATTCCTTATGTCTTCCTAAGAATTTTGATTATAATATTGTCATATTTCTGGACAATTTTTTGGTATCTCGACACAATGATAAAGAATACTTAAAAATATTTTGGGGATCATAAAACCTTCCAAGTTGATCGAAAATGACCCCGAACACTATCGTTTGACTCCAAATTTCTTCTTGAACCACCTCGAGACTTCAAATTAATCTTTTGGCCACTCTGACCAAAGTTGGCGAAAATTACCAAAATATTTTTTTGACTTAATTTTTAACTTGTTTAGCCAAATCAACCCAAATTGAACCCAAACGACCTCCGATTAATCCCAAATTTTGGGCGTTGAAAATTAAAATCTTGTTTTACCTAAAAATACATGATTTTGGTCATGCCCAGGGTCATATCATGGTGATCATATGACAAACCTATTTTTACAAACTTTTTGCACATATCTTGATCATATTCATGCATCAATTGAAGTCCAAATCACTCCAAATTTAGTGTGGTAATGTTTTATAATGTTCTTGACATTACTTTCTAGGAGTTTGGTCAATCACATTATGATTTCCTACACTTCATGTTCAAAGCTCTATTTTTCAGGCCTCATTGTGCATGGCATAATCATATTTAAATTTCTTCAAAATCATGTCAAATTCATCATGGTGGGTGCTTAGGATATCCCTAACACAACTTTACATGTTCTTAGCCACTAGATCACCAATTCATAGACCTCATGTTCAAATTTCACCTCTCTCAGGGAAATTTTGAAATCTCATTAAATCATCAATTTTCATATCAAACAATCTCAAATTTACATAAAACTTGTCCTAATCATATTTTACATCATCATAAACATCATCGTTAAAAAAATTTAACAAAATTGCACCATTCTTTTTTTCATGAAAAACACCTCTCATATGGCTTATTTTGAGATTATTCCCTTTCAATTTCATATAATTAGGGATCAAGATCATATTAAGTCACATCCTCATTATAATTCATATGTTCATGAACATTCTCATTCAAAAAATTAAATCATTTTGGTGGTCATATACATCATATTCATACATTGGAAATATCATGCACATGGGCCCTTTTCATGCTCACATTTAAACCCAATATCCTTGCATTTGGGCTACCCTTTGGGTTTGATTTTATAGCTCACTCCTCCAGCAAGTTGTGGATTGCTTAACCACTGAAAATATCATCATTACATTTAAGCATGGGTTTGTTTTTTAAGCCATCTTTGACCTTACCCATGCTTCCTTGTTTTTGCCTTCTAGCCCACATAATTATGATTTTTTTTTAGGTGTCACCCCCTTACAAGCCCACTCCTTTCCTCCATGTCTTGCTAGAGATTTTGGACTCTTAACCCATGCCTAAAACAACAGGTACATTAACTTAAAACAAGCTTGATCAACAAAGGTATGTAGAGAGATCCACCTCTTAAATTTGATTGGACATGCTAGCTATATAAAGCCAAAAGAGTAGCCACTCTATCCCTGACTGACTTATGGCTTCACCTCCACCCTAAGCCAGCAAAATCCTTCTACCTCAGCCCCCTTTCCACATCAATTCTCCTCCCCCATGCTCATGAAAAGCTTAAAACCCAAATGGAAGAGAAAGAGAGGGGAGAGACCCACCTTTCCATAGAGTCATCAAACTCACTTGCACCCTTAAGCAAAGTTGTGCTCCTTGACCTAAGGAACACAACCACCCCCACCGCCGCCGCCGGAAAAGCCATTTGAGGCTCACGGTCACCTTGCAATTTTGCACAAAAAAAACTCTTTCAAAACTCGCCAATATTGTTAAATTAACTTCCTTAGGTCTTTAGGAGATCAAAACAATCATTTTTCATATTTCTCACGGCTGCTAACGCCTCCTCCAAGCGAAGCCAAGCCAACTCCGACGAATCTCCAACCCAACGTGAAAATCAAGTCATTTCGACGCCACAAGGACTTGAAGACGCTCAAGGAAGCCTTATTATTCAAACTTAATTGAGGACAAACCTCTTAAGCTCAAGTATATGTCTTAAATCAAAACGATAATCCTGAACTATCCTCCCTTCCAGATCAAAAAATAGATTACAAAGCACACAAGTATCCGTATGGATATGATCTACTCTTCGAGCTGAACAAAACGAGCCCAAGGAAGCAAAATTTGGTTGAGAATCGACGGAGAACGGACTCCGAGAAGTTTCAGCCAACGGTTCTCCTCCATGCGTTCGTTGTAGGTTCCGGCGTCGCGAGGGTCGCGTGAGGGAGGAGGAGATACTATAGCAATTTCTTTTTTTTAATTTTAGTCAAGAAATTATAACCAAACTTCAAAATTACATAACCTTTTGTAGAAAACTCGAAAAAATAAACCGAAAGATGTTATGAACTCAAGAAAGTGAGAAGAATTTTTTAAAGTTAAAATCACGATTTTTCATCAATTAAATATTTTTAAATTAATTTTTGAAGTTCTGAAGTATTTAAATCATAAAAATTAAAATATAAATGAGAAAAATATGAAATTTGACAGAGATATTAAATGACTTGGAAACAAATTTGTCTGATTTTTCCAAGTCGTCTTGATTTATTTGTAGGGAGAGTTCTTTTTTTTAATGAAATGGGTCATTTTAAATAATTAAAAAAAATAAAAAATGTTGAATTACCAAATCCCTCCTGAATTTATTCTTTGATTATAAACAGATATTGGACACTTTAAAACCATATTTAAAACCATCGTAATAATCATAATTTACTAATTATGAGAGTAGGTTCGAGTTAGGTTAGGTTAGTCTAACCTGAGCTCAAGTTAAACATGGTATAGCCTATTTAGGGTTCATGTCGGTCTCATAACATTAGTGAGACTGATCTGAATTCTTTCGCTTAGAGTTAAACTCAATTCTTGATTAGCCAACTTCGTGGTTGGATTACTTAGCTAACAAATCTAATGTACATAAGCCCAAACCTTAGAATTAGTCATCCTAAACGAATAGGATTAGCTAGCTTAAACCATAGGTTAGTTAACTCTAAACCAATAGGATTAGCTAAGCCTAAACCCTAGGTTAGTTAACCCTAAATCAATAGGATTAGTTAACATAAACCTTAGGTTAGTTAACCATAAACCAATAGGATTAGTTAACCTAAACCTTAAGTTAGTTAGCTCTAAACCAATATGATTAGCTAAGCCTAAACCCTAGGTTAGTTAGCCCTAGACCAATAAGCCTAAACCCTAGATTAGTTAAACCTAAACCAATAGAACTAGTTAACCTAAACCCTAGGTTAGTTAACCCTAAACCAATAAGTCTAAACCAATAGAATTAATTAGCTTAAACCTTAGTTTAGTTAACCCTAATCTATAGAATTAGCTAAGCCTAAACCCTAGGTTAATTAACCCTAAACCAATAGGATTAGTTAGTCTAAACTTAGGTTAGTTAACCCTAAACAAATAAAATTAGTTAGCCTAAACCCTAAGTTAGTTAACCCAAAACCAATAGGATTAGTTAACTTAAACCCTAGGTTAGTTAGCCCAAATCCAATAGGATTAATTAAACTAAACAGTAGGTTATTTAGCCCTAAACCAATAGGATTAGTTAATTTAAACCTTAGGTTAGTTAGCCCTAAACCAATATGATTAGTTAACATAAACCTTAGGTTAGTCCTAAATTAATAGAATTAGTTAACCTAAACCTTAGGTTAGTTAACCCTAGTCCAACCTTAATCTTTAGGTAAAACAAATATGAATCATAACTTAGTTTTAAGCTAATCCTACCCTAAATCTTAGATTAGAACCTAACTCACAAGTTGAACATAGGAGAATCTTTTAGGTATAATATTGAATCTAAATTAAACCTAAAGTCCTCAACTTGAACATCAAATAAGATGAGTAAAATTCACATAAAACACATTAAAACTTAAATTTAAACTAAATTGAACACGACAAAACTTTAAAACATGGCTTTGAGGTTAAGTCAGTTTCAAAATCGTCAACATCACATAAATAATAACAAGTGAACAAAAATAATTAAAATAAAACATTTAAACCCAACAACAAGATGTAAACAACTTAAAACATTTCAACCCTAAAATCGATAAAGTAACTCAAGGATCAATTAAATCTTAATTACAAATATCACATAAGACAATTTTAACCCATTTTGTTGTAGTTTACGAAGATTTTTTGGACGATGCAGCCTGTGGATGTTGACAAGAATCTTCCGGTCTTGGTGGGCAGCCACCTCTTGGACTAAGTAAACTAGGGCACCCGGCAACCCAGGACGACAGAGCCATAAACAACTTGACTGGGTTACCATTAATTAAATAATTAAAATTTAATAAAAATTTGATAAAACATTATTTCTTCATTTGCTCTATTTATTATTTTATGTATCTCAATGCATGTTATTTTACTGCTTTTATCAAAAATAGAATGCACGTATTAAGGACAAATAATGAAGAAATAAAAGTTGTTTAGATTAGAGAGAATCTAGAAATCATAACACTAGGGATTTACTTAGCTTAAAAGAACTTAATCTTGGCCTAGGTTTAAACTATACCTCCACCACCCTTTAATTAATTTACTGTGAAATTATTGAAACAAATAAAACTTTTAATAATAAGATCATAATATCTCAAGACTTGAAGACACTTCAACAAGGAACTTGGAGCAGACTTCGTGGGCAGCTCATCCAAGACCTTCCTTTAGTTTAAATAACAATTCTTAGGATTCTGAGGCTGTCTTTTATGACATGAAACCTCTATTTCTGTTAAGCCTCTGCACAATCCCGATATGCAGCATGTCATAACTTGTTTTAGGATTCTGAGGTAGTCACTCAACATAAAACCTTCTATTTTTCTAAGTTTTTTGTGTAAATCATCATTACATAAATCTAAACACTAATTAATAAAACTGATAAGAGTTAACTTAAATTAATATCATCCTAAATTGAGTCAAACATTAGGATAGTTTGGGGATTACCAAGAATTTATTCTAGACCTTAATCTCTTCTATTTTTCTTCATTTGATTCTTAAAACAAAATCTTTCATCTTTAAACCAATCCCTATTAGAAATTTCACAATCATGTTTGTTGAAAACCCTTTCTTTTGAATTCATGAAAATAAAAGATTCCTAATTTTTATCGAGAGTTTTCTTAAATGATTCATTCGCTTACAATTAACTATAGGGGCTCGCCCTTATAGGAAACTCAAAAGAACCCAAACTTAAAATAAACTCTATTTGACTCTCATATCCAATAGGGGAATCTGTCGGTCATCATGCAAACTTGCAGATCAAACGGAAGTCATTTATTTCTAGAGTTTATTTAATTGAGTTTATTATCAAATTGTGTATTATCTTGCAGGGTGGTACATTACTCTTGATTAGCTCGATTATTCAAACTGTTGCAATCAATGGCATCAGTTTAACCTCATTTTCTTCAAATTAAAATACCTAATTTTTAAATACTATATTACACTAAATTAAACCACACCCGGTCGTATGGCGACCAAAAATAACGACCACCTCGGAGCAGGATACAGCTGGAGCCTCACTCGTCTTTGGATACATCTCTAGCAAGAGAGGAAGACACCAACAACAGAAATCTGAAAAATCAAATCTGACCAAAAACACAAAAAAAAAAACATATATATAGTCTTGGGGTAAAGAGTGGGCCCGACTCCAAATAGGAGGGACATGTGCGCTAAGGAGGTCTGCCTGATCCCGATTCCACAGATCGAGTTGAGCTTGTGTGGCAATTGCTGTGCCCACACAGGTCTGGGCCTAGGTGCTCCCACATCAACAAAGTGTAAGATAGTTATGAGAGGAAATTGTTGATGTGAATTTACTTATGATTAATTTACTAGTTATAAATGGATTAATTATGATGTGTAATTAGCCTGGCTAAAAATGTTCAAGATGAGATTAGAATTCATCAAATATAAGATTTATAAGCATGAGAGGAACTAATGGATTTTTTTATTTTTTTTCAGTAAAGGATTAGATGGTTGAATGGAAGAAAATGTCTACATATATTACATTTCATGCTAGCTAAAAACTCGTCATCTTGAATATTCATAATAACCAGTGAATGATGTTACCTTGGGTACATAAAGCTAGTCTGCTCTCCTCCACGAAGATACTCTTTAAGCATTTGAGGATGATACTCTAGAATCTGTTAGCCTTATTAGAAATTACTCATGATGAAATGTGCAATGATTAGGCGTCAAAATATTATAATAAGATAACCAATGTCCTTCTCTTTTACCTCTCGATAGATTAATTCTCGTACATCTTCTTTAGTCAATTTCCTCCTTTCAAACTCAAATTCTAGTTTTGAAATTGGCTGGGTTGAAGGTTCCCGCTCTACATTTGCCAATCCATAGAAATATGGATCTGATAGTGCCTGACATAAAAGAATATCAAGTATCACCTTATATTTACTGAAACCATATATTTCCTATACAAAGGAATTGATTTAACATTCAAAGTACTTTAAATTTAAAGCAAATTAGCCTTATACAGCACCTCTTCAGCACTAGGACGATCTTTAGGATCAAAAGCAAGCAAACGTTGAAGTAAAGAAAGCGCCAAAGGATTTACATTGCGGAACTTCTTAGAGAAGGGAACTGGAACTTTTTTGCACATGCTATTAAGATATCTTTTAGCCTTTTCATTTCGAATCTGCATAATTACAAAAGAAAAACATATAAAAAATAAAATCAGAGTTAAGAACAAGCCCAGGACTTTAGTGCTTATTAGAACATGCAGTTAACTACAAGTTGCAAACTTTGGTTCTCATCATATCTTGACATATGGAGCTATATAAACTCCTAAAGCAAGAAGAAAAAAAGAAGAGATAAAAAAGGGGAAATCTTATTCATTCATTTCAAGTGTTATCCTCTCTAAA
Organism: Phalaenopsis hybrid cultivar; assembly: GCA_002079205.1. Lineage (NCBI taxonomy): Eukaryota > Viridiplantae > Streptophyta > Magnoliopsida > Asparagales > Orchidaceae > Phalaenopsis > Phalaenopsis hybrid cultivar. The sequence goes on from JXCR01022952.1 coordinate 315,285, forward strand.
TGGGGAGAATAAAGAGATATCTCAAGTTAAATAACTTTTAATTAATCTACTTTCAATGACACTATATAAAATCTTATGCTACGGATTCACAATATTACTCGTCTCACAACAACCATGCCCCAAGATCGAACAATGAATTGCACAGAAAGATGAGATATGAAATGAATTATTTGGCAGTTAAAGAAAATGTAGACCGGTGGGCACTTGAGGAACTCCTTGAATTCATCGCTTGGTAACCAAGAAGGTGGTGTTTATACCTCCAACTAAAATTCTAGTTTATCAATCTTGCCCATCCAACTGTCTTTTCAGCAAACGGATTCGCAAAAAGTGATACATACTATGTAAAGGTTGATCTACAAAAGCAAATTCAGTGATCTCAAGAAAATGACAAAAATATTTTAGGACTTCTTGCTTGAAAAAAATTGTTCGCTATCCGATCAAACAATGGTTTTGGCACAAAGAAAGTGTGGACAACAATGTGTATTGAAAGTTATTTGTGCCTATGATCGTGGCGATGTAGTTACCTTGACAAGTCCTCGCCATCAAAAATCAGTATCATTATTAGGCAAAGGAGCAGATCTTGATGATAAGATTGATGATGGCTTGGGGAAACTGCAAAGCCTAAGGTAAAGTTGAGATTGTCTGGCGATCTGTGCGTGGACTACAAATCTACACTGAATTGGTTGACAATCTTAGATGTTGAAGTATGGAAGCATTGTGCACAAGATATTGGTAAATCAAGAGATGGCAATGATTAAGTACATTTTTTTGGCTACAAGTTTCTCGAGTAATGGCATCAATGGTGTGGGTTGGGGCAAATGTAATTGTAAAAAACTCGAATGAGTGCGGAAGTTTGTAGAATCTTAACAGAGTAGTGATGTCTTCATACATGACTAAGACTAAAGAACTGACAAAGGTGACATCGACCGGTGGATGAGTCATCGACATGATTGTACTCGACAAAGTACTACAATGATAGTACGTGCGTAGGGAAGATAGAGGTTCGATTAAACATGGATGGTAAAAATTGTATTTTAATATCGAAAGGTGAATTTCTAGAATTGGTAGAGCAGTGAGATCGATGAAAGCACCGTTGATGAGAACAACATCTCATCTTGAATATTTCAAGTTGCTCCAAACTCCCAAAAAAGAAGAAAACGAAACTTAAGATATATGTAGAGAAAATTTTATTCATTATTATTTAATTAATCTACTTTTAAATACTTGCTAATTATAATCTTAAGTTACAAATTCATAAAATTTATGAGAATATCATCTCAATGAAAATGCCTCTAATAGAACCTCGTTTGAATTTGAATTTTTTTAAGATATACAAACACCTTAAAAAATGAAGAAAAATAAAATGAGATGAAAGAAAAAAAAAAAGTTTATTCATTTATTTTACATATCATCCTCCCTAAATGAGATTATTTATAAAATGTAATGTTATTTGAAGCTAACAAATTAATGTACTTATAATTACCAACTAATTACATACTTATATTGTGGATCCCAACTAGTTAATAAAACAAAGTGAAGCATCGAAAGAAGAAGAAAAAGGAAAATAGCAATAAAAGGAGGGTCCTAAAAACTAAAGAGTAGAGAGAGCGAGAGAGATATAAGATAGAAGGGGGAGAGAAGAGAGTTGTTTTCGAAAGATTGCAAACATTTTTATTCAACTACATGATCCCAAAATACAAGCATGATGTTCTTTTTCATAGGAATAGAGTTACAAGAAAAAAAAAATAAATCAAGCCTAAAAATATCCAAACTATTAAAATTTAAACATAAAATTATCCCTAAAAAAAAATTTATCTCAAAACTCAATTTAAATGAATTAATTCTTAAAATATAAAAATAATATAATTTATTATGCTATATGAATTTTTTTGGGCTTTCAAGAACTCTACTTTAGAGAGTTGAAATATTACTTGACAAAGAACTCAACAATATCAACTATCCTGCAGAGTCAGCTCTATCCATCCTAATGAAGAAAAATAAAAGATAAGTTCATTTTGTAGAAAGATGACAAATGGGAATTATATCCCAATGAGAAAGAAAATAAATAATACTACTATATCGTTAATAACAATATAAAACTATCATAAATCCTCAAAAACATTATAAAAAATTGGATAGATATCTCTAGAAGCTTGGAAGTCTTCACGTACATTGCTAGATTGCCCTATCTCAACTAAGTTATTGTCTAATTGAACTTGCCTTTTTTCAATGGGTTTTATGGTTAGATTAGTTGTTTGGGGTATGTTGGTTGAAGCCATGTGGGTGGAAACATCGTTGCATCAAATGCATAAATGGTAAGCAACCGGTTTAGGCAAGATGAGAAGAAAGGATAGCGATGCAAAGTGTCCAAGAAATGCAATTGAGTGGGTGAGAACAAAAGAAAATTGCTAATGCGATGAGGCCAAATAAGGTAATTATAACAACAAGTGCATTGGAGATGAAGATAATAAGCTTCCTGCAAAGGACAACGATAATTAAGATGGGATGCAAAAGAATTCATTGGTGGTGGAATCAACATAGGCAGCAGTAAGACCGGGGAGTAGATGAGTAATCTTGTATAATAGCTCAATGTTTTAGTGGGGTAGAGGAAGACAATGATGGTTGCGAGTTCAACATAGTTGTGATATGTGATAGATTGATCCATTGTAGCCTCATCTGCTAGTTCGCCATAATTGCAATCATGTAACCGTGATGCGATGGAGAGCTTAGGCGAGTTCCAACGATGAACTGATGAGCGATAATAGATGAAGGAAAAGATAAAAATGAGGGCTTTCACTATTAAGTTGTTGATTACCTGAACAACTTCCCATTTGCATGAGTGATTGTGATCTAGAGTTAGATTTCATCACTTAAAGAAAAAATCAATACTTAAGGTAAGCATAGCAATTAGCTAGGAGAGAGGTGTCATGTTGGATCGTAAATGTGCCATCTCAACATGAGGATGAAGTTAGCAAGCTATAGCATGAAATTGAAGAGAAGTGGGGGTAAAAGACGTTGATGTGTCCAAAAGCTATTTGATGCAAGAAACTAGTTAAGGAATGGATACGAGGTGGGTTATAGATTGTAGATGAGGTGTTGTGATTGTTACTACCACATGAAACAAAATGGTTCAAGGAACGAAAGAGAAAGGAAATGAACACTTAAAAGCCAAAACCATTAGGAGAGAGAAAGAGAAGAAAGGGAGATAAAAAGGAGCTTTGAAAGAAACCAAAGCAAGAAGTGAGGCAATCAAGTAAAACCCAAATATCTTTACTCAATTCATTAAATTTAAAATGCAATACATGACTTTTTTATTCATAAAAATATGGATACAAGATGAGAACAATTTTGAAATCAAATTTAACTTCATCCAAAATAATTTTTACTATTAAAAATAGTTNAGACTGTTTTGGGCTGATTTTGCTGCAATCTAAGAGACTGAAAACTTCTTTTCTTGAGCTAATTACACACTGTTTGGGCATCGTTTTGGGTTGCGTTTGTTGGCTGATTTTGAGAGGTTTTGGACACTGTTTTGAGGGGAGTTTAAGGGTTATTTTGGGGTATTGTGTGGGCTGGTTTTGGAGCAGCTTGGGCACCGTTTTGGCACTATTTTTGGGTGCTTTTGTGGGTCGATTTGGGGCAATTTATGTACAGTTTTGTGGTGCTTTTGTGGGCTGATCTTGGAGCCCTTAAACACTAATTTTGAAGCCTTTAAATGATATTTTAGGGACTGTTAAGGGGCTTGTTTTGCTGTACTTTCTTGGGTCCGCTTGTTGGCTTGTGTGTTGCATTTTTTTGGTTCAATTTTGTGACTTTTGGGCTGCACTTTTTGTAGTATCTTGTGGCTTTTGGATCTCATTTCTTTTTATGTTGAACTGTGAGACTTTTGAGCCAATCAAAACACTGTTTTGGAACAGATTTAAGCACTCTTCTCGAGAGTCTATTTAACTACAGTTATTGAAAGACTTTTAACGTTTTTAGGTTGATTCACTTGCTATTTCCCCATTTGATTTGTTAGTTTTGGAAGTGGGTCAACATTCTCTTTTCGTTTGTTTTGTTATTTTTGTTACATGGTTAAGTTATAAAAATGTGATTGATGATTTAATTATATGAAAGATATAAAAAAACCTTCAATCACCTTAAGCATAAGTTAAAGAGTAGGCTTCCTAGAGTTTTAGGAGCACAACCTAGGTGAAAGTCCATCCACCTAGTCCTCAGTGTAGATCTCCTAGACTTTAGGTGTACACCCTAGGTGAGAGTCCATACACCTAGCCCTCAATGTAGGCTTCCTAGATTTTAGGAGTGCATCCTTGGTGAGAGTCCAGCCACCTAATTCTCAGCATAAGCTTCCTAGATTTTAGGAGTACACTCTAGGTGAGAGCCCATCCACCTAATTCTCAGCATAGTCTTTCTAGATTTTAGGAGCACACTCTAGATGAGTGTTCATCCACCTAATTCTTTTTGAATGAATAATGAAACATGTCATTGGAGCCTGATTCACAAACTGATCAAGACACTAGGCACCAAATGCACCGAGACGTAGTTCATGCTTCCATAATTAAATCAACAGTGAAATTCCCTCAATGACTTAACATACAATAAAACCCAATACATCGGAATTTGAGCTTGGATATTACACTCAAATCCTCCTGGCAATTGGGGAAATTTCTTAACGTACATATGGATCATCAGACTAGGATAAGTCTAGGGTCTAGATAGCGAGGGCGATGACGACATTGCTTATGTATGCTTAAACGAGGGATACGAAGTGAGATTATTAGAATAGTATCTCCTACCTCAAGGATCTTCAATAAGGGAGAGGGAATGATCCATGATACTATTCGTCGACTTTTGATGGGATCGTTGCCCTCGACACTGTTAGGTTGTCAATAGTTCTAGCACGATTAGAGTGACTAGTCTGTGGACTGTACGACTTTACAAAATATTTATGAAAATAAAATAAAAATTTCTTTTGAATGATTAAAAGAACTATGCTTAAAAAAGACTTAAATAATAACTTTTGCATGAAAATCTTTCTATGAAAATTTATAAAGGTCCCGACTAGTCACTTGGATTGAGGTTAAGGATTGCCTTCTATAGATTGTCGGGCCGGTAACTCCTGTTCAAGATCGGGAAGCACACAGCCCAGCTCTGAGTCCCCACTTTCACCAATGTCTTATACCCAGTCCTGATCTTTCATATGTGGCTAAGTGTTTCGTTTGCTTGTGANTGAGTAACGGCATCAATGGTGTGGGTTGCGGCAAATGCAATTGTAAAAAACTCGAATGAGTGCGGATGTTTGTAGAATCTTAACAGAGTAGTGATGTCTTCATACATGACTAAGACTAGAGAACTGACAAAGGTGAAATCGACCGGTGGATGAGTCATCAACATGATTGTACTCGACAAAGTACTACAATGATAGTACGTGCGTAGGGAAGATAGAGGTTCGATTAAACATGGATGGTAAAAATTGTATTTTAATATCGAAAGGCGAATTTCTAGAATTGGTAGAGCAGTGAGATCGATGAAAGCACCGTTGATGAGAACATCACCTCATCTTGAATATTTCAAGTTGCTCCAAACTCCCAAATAAGAAGAAAACGAAACTTAAGATATGTAGAGAAAAGTTTATTCATTTATTATTTAATTAATCTACTTTTAAATATTTACTAATTACAATCTTAAGTTACAAATTCATAAAATTGATGAGAATATCATCTCAATGAAAAAGCCTTCAATAGAACCTGGTTTGAATTTGAATTTTTTTAAGATATACAAACACCTTAAAAATGAAGAAAAAGAAAATGAGATGAAAGAAAAAAAAAGTTTATTCATTTATTTTACATATCATCCTCCCTAAATGAGATTATTTATAGAATGTAATGTTATCTGAAGCTAACAAATTAATGTACTTATAATTAACAACTAAGTAAATACTTATGTTGTGGATCCCAACTAGTTAATAAAACAAAGTGAAGCATCTAAAGAAGAAGAAGGAAAATAGCAATGAGGGTCCTAAAAACTAAAGAGGAGAGAGAGAGAGAGAGAGAGAGATAAGATAGAAGGGGGAGAGAAGAGAGTTGTTTTCAAAAGATTGCAAACATTTTTATTCAACTACATGATCCCAAAATACAAGCATGATGTTCTTTTTCATAGGAATAGAGTTACAAGAAAAAAAATAAATCAAGCCTAAAAATATCCAAACTATTAAAATTTAAACATAAAATTATTCCTAAAAAATAATTTATCCCAAAACTCAACTTAAATGAATTAATTCTTAAAATATAAAAATAATCTAATTTATTATGCTATATGAATTTTTTGGGCTTTCAAGAACTCTACTTAAAGAGTTGAAATATTACTTGACAAAGTACTCAAGAATATCAACTATCCTGCAGAGTCAGCTCTATCCATCCTAATGAAGAAAAATAAAAGATAAGTTCATTTTGTAGAAAGATGACAAATGGGAATTCTATCCCAATGAGAAAGAAAATAAATAATACTACTATATCATTAATGACAATATAAGACTATCATAAATCCTCAAAAACATTATAAAAATTGGATAAATATCTCTAGAAGCTTGGAAGTCTTCATGTACATTGCTAGATTGCCCTATCTCAACTAAATTATTGTCTGATTGAACTTGCCTTTTTTAATGGGTTTTATGGCTAGATTGGTTGTTTGGGGTATGTTGGTTGGAGCCCTGTGGGTGGAAACATCGTTGCATCAAATGCATAAATGGTAAGCAACCGGTTTAGGCAAGATGAGAAGAAAGGATAGCGATGCAGAGTGTGCAAGAAATGCAATTGAGTGGGTGAGAACAAAAGAAAATTGCAAATGCGATGAGGCCAAATAAGGTAATTATAACAACAAGTGCATTGGAGAGGAAGATAATAAGCTTCGTGCAAAGGACAACGATAATTAAGATGGGATGCAGGAGAATTCATTGCTGGTAGCATCAACATAGGCAGCAGTAAGACCGAGGAGTAGATGAGTAATCTTGTATAATAGCTCAATGTTTTAGTGGGGTAGAGGAAGACAATGATGGTTGCGAGTTCAACATAGTTGTGATATGTGATAGATTGATCCATTGTAGCCTCATCTGCTAGTTCGCCATAATTGCAATCATGTAACCGTGATGCGATGGAGAGCTTAGGCGAGTTCCAACGATGAACTGATGAGCGATAATAGATGAAGGAAAAGATAAAAATGAGGGCTTTCACTATTAAGTTGTTGATTACCTGAACAACTTCCCATTTGCATGAGTGATTGTGATCTAGAGTAAGATTTCATTACTTAAGGAAAAAATCAATACTGAAGGTAAGCATAGCAGTTAGCTAGGAGAGAGGTGTCGTGTTGGATCGTCAATGTTCTTTTGCATGAGTGATTGTGATCTAGAGTTAGATTTCATCACTTAAAGAAAAAATCAATACTGAAGGTAAGCATAGCAGTTAGCTAGGAGAGAAGTGTCATGTTGGATCGTCAATGTGCCATCTCAACATGAGGATGAAGTTAGCAAGCTATAACATGAAATTGAAGAGAAGTGGGGGTCAAAGACGCTGATGTGTCCAAAAGCTATTTGATGCAAGAAACTAGTTAAGGAATGGATAAGAGGTGGGTAATAGATTGTAGATGAGGTGTTGTGATTGTTACTACCACATGAAACAAAATGGTTCAAGGAAAGAAAGAGAAGGGAAATGAACACTTAAAAGCGAAAACCAATAGGAGAGAGAAAGAGAAGAAAGGGAGAAAAAGGAGCTTCGAAAGAAACCAAAGCAAGAAGTGAGGCAATCAAGTAAAACCCAAATATCTTTACTCAATTCATTAAATTTAAAATGCAATACATGACTTTTTGATTCATAAAAATATGGATACAAGATGAGAATAATTTTGAAATCAAATTTAACTTCATCCAAAATAATTTTTACTATTAAAAATAGTTCCACATTAGCAAGTTTTAGTTAAACTAATATTAATAATAATACAGCACAACACAACAAAATAAGAAAAAAAAAAGAAAAGAAATGAGCACTTAAAAGAGGGACTTGCGATGAAAAATAGAAAAGCGAGAGAGAAAGAGAGACATCATAGACAATTAGGAAGAAAATGAACCAAAGAGAGAAGCGAGGATGAGTAAACTCAAATATCTTTATTCAATNCCATAGACAATTAGGAAGAAAATGAACCAAAGATAGAAGCGAGGATGAGTAAACTCAAATATCTTTATTCAATTCATTAATTCTAAAATACCAGACATGACGCCCTTATTTATTTACTCCTTTAACCAAGAAATAGGATTACAACATAAGATCAATTCTGAAATCAAATTTAACCTTACCCAAACTAATTCAAATTTAAACCCAATTTCCAAAAAGGACAAGTCATTCAAAATCCTAATTTAAACAAAAATAGATCCATAAATGCTAATCTATTCGTTTTTAAGCTATGCTAAGCACAAAAAAGCACATTTTTAGGTTACTAAATTTTGAATGTGATTTTTTTTATATAAAAATCGGGGATTCTATGGACCCAATGAGTTGTTTAGCTATCCATGTGGCCTAATTAAGAAGATTAACACTAAATAAATTTATTAATCGATGACCCATTTAATCACTACATCAAGATGAATTGGTTTAATAAATACAGGCTAATACAATTTTAAGAGAATAAATTATGTGTTACGTGAATTTGTATAAGTAGATTTTATGTTACAACAAAATAATTAAACAATATGTTCTAACTAATACTTATATATTACATACTACAAAACTATATTACTTATATTAATTAGAACATATATAAGGGACAACTAAGGCTAAAATGGCATCAAACATAGAGAGGGTGAGAGTGCGAGTGAGGGCGAGAATGGAGAGTTGTTAAGCAAGGAGTTAGAGTGTTATTCAGAGTTAATGGTACAAAGCTAGTGAGTGTATGAGAGTCTGTAAGGCATGTGGAGATAGGCAACTCATTCAGGTTTCAGCTACTAAGGTCTCTTGACTATTTATTTTCTTCACATGAGAATGATTTCACGAGGACTTGTGTCAAGGGAGAGCAAGCACATGAATAGTGAAGTACAATTGAGAATTATATATGTACTTGTGAAGGAGAAATCATGTTAGAAAAAGAATAAATTAATTCAATCTCAATTAGTTCATATGTAGGTGTGATTGCTTACTTTGTGAATATGGTATATGACTAAGTTTAGGTTGGCTCAAATACTCTGGGTAAAATAATTGAAGAAGTATCTAACTTTTCATTCTTTAGGGCCATTTGTTAAATCATCAAACTATTATCACACAAGAAATAGTTTGATAAACTAAATAAGCAAACACAATGATACACATAACAAGCCCCACCAATTTTCATTCTATTCATTCTATCTTGTTGAAGTTGTAGTCAATATTTTTGAGCCGCTTGACTAGTCCGCAATTGCCAGCCTATTCATCAAATTCAGGCATTCGCCAATCAGAATGGCATAGAGAGGAACTTGCAGTGACTGCATTGCTACAAAAGGTATATTCTTTGGTATTTCTTGCTCATAATTTTGAGACAAAAATTTTGACCATAGGTTAATGATATATCAAAANTGCTAATCAGAATGGCATAGAGAGGAACTTGCAGTGACTGCGTTGCTCCAAAAGATATATTCTTTGGTATTTCTTGCTCATAATTTTGAGACAAAAATTTTGACCATAGGTTAATGATATATCAAAATCTCTAGAAACAAACACTATCTTTGAACTTAAAAAAGGCCAAGATATGGTGCGGCAAAAGAGTTGGTGCGTAGAATAATTATAGCTTTGAAAAGATGCTCCCTATGATAGCCAGAATGTAATGCTTTCAAAGAGTAGTGCAAAGCATTAAGTATCATCTAGAGATTTCAGCCACATTTAACAACTATATATTCTTCGTTTGAATGTTTCCAGCATTCTAGGTATGTTGGTTTATGTAGTCAATAGAAAAAGTCAAACTAATATGATCCTAAAAATTTTTGCTGATGGCAGTGGTTGCTTCATCTAAATGATCTCATTAACCTAAAGTTTAGCTGAGCGACTAATTTCAGGCCAGAAAATGTACTTCAAACATTCAAGGCTTTAATTTGTTCTTATCCCTGCTGACTTGTTCGTGGAATAAAGTTTAGAGCAACAGAATATGGGTGTAGCATGTACAAAAAGGTGTACCAGAATTTAAAGGAAATTAATAGATGCAAATTTTAGTGGAAGAGCTAGATCTATCAGAACTATATAAGAAAAAGAGATTATCATAGACCAAAAAGAGCAAAAACAAAAATAAGAACAATTTTTTTCTTTGGAGAGAAGATAAATGAAGGACCAACCTTCGCAATGGATTCAGGAGGAGGGGTGCCAAGAANAGTGCGGCAAAAGAGTTGGTGCGTAGAAGAATTATAGCCTTTGAAAAAATGCTCCTTATAATAGCCAGAATGTAATGCTTTCAAAGAGTAGAGCAAAGCATTAAGTGTCATCTAGAGATTTCAGCCACATTTAACAACTATATATTCTTCGTTTGAATGTTTCCAGCATTCTAGGTGTGTTGGTTTATTTAGTCAATAGAAAAAGTTAAACTAATATGATCCTAAAAATATTTGCCGATGACAGTGGTTGCTTCATCTAAATGATCTCATTAACCTAAAGTTTATCTGAGCGACTAATTTCAGGTCAGAAAACGTACTTCAAACATTCAAGGCTTGAATTTGTTCTTATCCCTACTGACCTGTTGCCCTCGTAGGTCATCAAGCTTGTTCGTGGAATAAAGTTTAGAGCAACAGAATATGGGTGTAGCATGTACAAAAAGGTGTACCAGAATTTAAAGGAAATTAATAGATGCAAATTTTATTGGAAGAGCTAGATCTATCAGAACTATATAAGAAAAAGAGATAATCATAGATCAAAAAGAACAAAAACAAAAATAAGAACAATTTTTTTCTTTGGAGAGAAGATAAATGAAGGCCAACCTTCGCAATGGATTCAGGAGGCGGGGTGCCAAGAAAATCAGTCATAAGATCCAATTGATGAACCACATTCTTCCCTGGAAATAGCGGTTTTCCTGTAAGCATTTCTGCAAATATGCATCCTATGCTCCAAATATCAATAGCTGGAGTATACTGCAACATGCAAATGTCAGAGAATAAAGCCAATAATTTGCTTGTAGGAAGTAAACCATATCTTAGATAAGCAGAAGACTTAGGTTACTAATTAGTACATTTATCAAAAAAGCAAATCAAATGTTGAAAATGAAATTCAAATATGGGACAAAATTGCCTTATGAACTTCTGAAGTATTGCAAAAATGACTAATCATATCCCAACTAAAAACATGTGATTTTGATAACTAATTAGAGGATTCCATCATCATAACCCTTTGTAGTTAGTTTTATGAATCCTCATCCATCATTAATCTTATTAATTGTTACATAAGTTACAAAACCTATATGTACCAAGAAACTTGCTCAATTTTCATCCATGAGATTTTTTATCTACTACCTTTTTTTTATTTCAAATCAAATCAATTAGCGTTATTTTGGAAATACTATAATTCTTAAGAAAACCTACACAAACACCAGCATATCATCATCACTTAAATTACGTGTACCAATAAGAATCCTCTACAAACGAAAGTGCACAATACACCCCATTTTGATTGGATTGCCTAAAATATTGGCCCTCAATTTATTTTTTTTCATAGATTGCTTGCATAATGCAAAGTGTTCTTAATTTTATCTACAAACCTTATGTGTGCACTTTCTATCATTCATTGTACATGACTAAGTTAGTCGAGTCATTTTTTCACCATCTTGTCTTTAGTGGATGATATTCTAATTATCCCTCTAATAAAATATTTCTTAAGCTAGACTTTCTAGTTTGTCACACATTCATCTTAATATTCTCATTTTTTTTTACTCTTCCCTAAAAAAAACTTTTTTTTACAATATAATACCAAAATTCATACAACATAGCCAGTCTAATTGTTGTTTTAGAAAATTTACCTTTATGTTCCGTGACATTTTCTTATTTCATACTAATCACAAAATTAGTCTTGATTTTTAACTAACCGCTGTTAACATTAGAAATTATATCAATATCTATATATCATACTTTTACGTAAGGCCAAAGGTATTTAAACCAATTAAAAATAAATATCACTTAGTTCTATTAATATAAATCAATATTTGTTAACAATTAATATCACTCACTAAAATTCTATATATATATTTTGTTATTTCTGTTTTAAATATTTCATCTATTTTGCTAATTTATCATTTAACTTATTTTGATGCCTTATCAATTAGAGCCAAGTCATCAAATTAGCACAAATCAACTAACTTTGAACATCCTTTCTATGCATCTTCATAATTAATACAATAAGATGCAAACATAATATTAATTATCAATACTATTTTACTATAATTGAAACTTCTTCAATCATCTTACAACTGCTACTAGCTTTAACCAAGATTGTATCATACATATCTTAAATAATATCAAATTCTTTGATTTACACATGTTTAACATCTACCAAATCAATTCTCATGGTTCTTGATAACATTTCTTCTCAAGATCAATGAATGCCGTCAATGAATGTCATATAAGGATTACTTTTTGCTCTATATTTTTCTTTAATTCTCTTAAAAAATGCTTCCACTATGACGATAAAAGGCCAAATTGATTATTCATTGCTAACATAAATTTCTATGCATATTTTTCATTGCTTCCTCCCATAATGTCATGGTATAACTTCAAAGTTTAATTCCTCAATAATTACACGAATGTTCCTTAATTTTTAAATACTAATATCAAAATACTTCTTCTCCAATCATTTGGCTTTCTCTTGGCTTAAAAAAAAATAATGGTTCAGTCTAACCAAACCACTGTAATATCACCGATAATTCTTCAAATCCAACTTCAAAGTCTAACTTCACTTCATTTTTGGATCATTTTATAATGATTATACTATAATGAGTTTTTCCAAAATGACCTCTCGCTTAAATTTTCCATTTAACAAACTTCTCTAAGCAGTATTTTCATTTCCTAGATTTCTTCGTCTTTAAATCTTATTATTTTACCTTCAAATACATCTAAACCCCACAAAATATTTAGGGCTCATATCTCTTACCTGAGTAACTTTATATATATTATTTTCCCTTTCTTTAATACCTAGCCTAGCATATAAATCATAAAAAAATTAAAGGCATATTGCTTATAGCCTCATTCTCGGACTTTTAAATTTTTCATAATCATTATAAATCTCACAAATGTTTTTTTTTTACTGTTTTTAAAAGCAATTTTTTCATAATACAAATTAAGAGAAACAAGCTTATGAATTGTGACCAAAAAACTTCAGAGAAATTATGCTGGAAAAGAAGCTCTCAATTTTTACAAAAAGTGCGAATCCCTCAATTTTTCAAAATCTCAAGTCACCCTCCTAAATTTTTAGTAGATCAGAAAGCAGCATGCCTCTCATTTTTTACATAAAATGCAAATAATAAGTGTAACTCTCTCAATTTTTCAAACTCCGGAGTCACCCTCCAATATCTTCAGTAGATTAGAAAGCAGCTTCATATCAATCCTCTAGGCTGCTTTTGTCATAAGAATTGCACCTGCCAAACTATTTGATTGTAACCTCAGCTACTAAAATGAAAGACACCCAGGTTGGGTCGATTGAGAAAAGTAATTTCACAAATACTCTATGAGACCTGCAAGGATGAAATCGTAAGTGCCGACTGTGATGGCATCTTCGCACCTATAAATGAAGGGCATTTTGGTCATTTTAAATGTCGCTGACAATACATGTGCACATTAAGAAAGGATCTAGCCGCATATTGTTGAAATTTCTGTTAAAAACTTAAGTGACAAATGCTACTTCACCAATTAATGGGTAATGCTTCACTTGGTGCACAACAATAACTAGCAATATGAACAAGAAATAACATACCTAAAGTTATAAGTGATTCTGAAATCACTTGTATGCTTGTAGGTATGACAATAAATGCAATATTTTTGTGAATGTAAATGCAATATTTTCAAAGTCAACACATACATCAGGTGTTTGTTATATCAGATAAAACATTTTTGCAAGAGAAAAGTCCAGCCTAACATATTATAGACGCCAATTCGTCAAGATAAGCTTGCTAGATCCCGTGACAGATACTAGATTAGGCCAAGTTGTTCTGAGGCCCATCATTACGTTTTATATAAAATATAAAAATGCTAAAAAATATGAAATAAGAGCATAAGTAGATGAAATACAGCTTTAGAATTTAATACACATGTTAGAAGCAAGGAAATTGTTGAAAGAGAGCAGGTTAACTGCAGTTATCAATAGATCATAATTTGAAAATATAAAACAGGGCATGTAATATAAAATGACATTTAAAAACAATTGAATAACATGAGCAGAAATGCACAACCGGCATTTGTCAAACACCATAGCAAAGATTTCGAAACTATTCATAACAAATTGTGTATGGCTAGATAACGATTATCATCAAAATCATTTTTGAAGTTGATAGATATCTATTTCAAGAAATTTGTGAACATTTAACGTAGAAACTTAACCAAATCTAAACTCACTGCTCCCAACACAAGCAAAACCTTTATCCCACTAAGTGGGGTCGGCTACATAAATCATTTTTCTCCATTGCATCCTATTTAGTGGCATAGTTTCATTTAATTCTAATAAATTAAGATCATTTTTTATACAAAATGCCCAAGTCATCCTATTTCTACCTCTGTCTTTTTTAACATAAGTCAAATCTAAAACAACTATTTTGCTAATTGGATCATCAAATGGTCGACGTTTAATGTGACCAAATCATCTAAGACGACTCTCTCTAATTTTTTCCGTCATTGTAGCTACACCAACCCTATCACAGATATATTCATTTTGCATTTAGTCTCTAAGTGTAAAGCCACTCANCAATTAGTAAATTTATCAGAAAAGCAAATCAAATGTTGAAAATGATATTCAAATATGGGTCAAAATTGCCTTACGAACTACTGAAGTATTGCAAAAATGACTAATCATATCCCAACTAAAAACATGTGATTTTGATAACTAATTAGAGGATTCCATCATCATAACCCTTTGTAGTTAGTTTTATGAATCCTCATCCATCATTAATCTTATTAATTGTTACATAAGTTACAAAACCTATATGTACCAAGAAACTTGCTCAATTTTCATCCATGAGATTTTTTACTACTACTTTTTTTTATTTCAAATCAAATCAATTAGCATTATTTTGGAAATACTATAATCCTTAAGAAAACCTACACAAACACTAGCATATCATCATCACTTAAATTAGGTGTACCAATAAGAATCCTCTACAAACGAAAGTGCACAATACACCCCATTTTGATTGGATTGCCTAAAATATTGGCCCTCAATTTATTTTTTTTCATAGATTGCTTGCATAATGCAAATTGCTCTTAATTTTATCTACAAACCTTGTATGTGCACTTTCTATCATTCATTGTACATGACTAAGTCAGTCGAGTCATTTTTTCACCATCTTTTCTTTAGTGGATGATATTCTAATTATCCCTCTGATAAAATATTTCTTAAGCTAAACTTTCTAGTTTGTCACACATTCATCTTAATATTCTCTTTTTTTTTTTTACTTTTCCCTAAAAAAAACTTTTTTTTACAATATAATACCAAAATCCATACAACATAGCCAGTCTAATTGCTGTTTTAGAAAATTTACCTTTATGTTCCGTGACATTTCTTATTTCATACTAATCACAAAATTAGTCTTGATTTTTAACTAACCAATGTTAACATTAGAAATTATATCAATATCTATATCATACTTTTACGTAAGGCCGAAGGTATTTAAACCAATTAAAAATAAATATCACTTAGTTCTATTAATATAAATCAATATTTGTTAACAATTAATACTCACTAAAATTCTATATCATATATTCTGTTATTTCTCTTTTAAACACTTCATCTATTTTGCTAATTTATCATTTAACTTATTTTGATGCCTTATCAATTAGAACTAAGTCATCAAATTAGCACAAATCAACTAACTTTGAACATCCTTTCTATGCATCCTCATAATTAATACAATAAGATGCAAACATAATATTAATTATCAATACTATTTTACTATAATTGAAACTTCTTCAATCATCTTACAATTGCTACTAATTTTAACCAAGATTGTATCATACATATCTTAAATAATATCAACTTCTTTGATTTACACATTTTTAACATCTACCAAATCAATTCTCATGGTTCTTGATAACATTTCTTCTCAAGATCAATGAAAGTCGTCAATGAATGTCATATAAGGATTACTTTTTGCTCTATATTTTTCTTTAATTCTCTTAAAAAATGCTTCAACTATGACGATAAAAGGCCAAATTGATTATTCATTGCTGACATAAATTTCTGTGCATATTTTTCATTATTTCCTCCCATAATGTCATGGTATAACTTCAAAGTTTAATTCCTCAATAATTACATGAATGTTCCTTAATTTTTAAATACTAATATCAACATACTTCTTCTCCAATCATTTGGCTTTCTCTTGGCTTAAAAAAAAATAATGGTTCAGTCTAACCAAACCACTGTAATATCACCGATAATTCTTCAAATCCAATTGCATATTTCATATAGCCCTAAAATTTTATTTTGACACATCTCCTTCAAAGCTAACTTCACTTCATTTTTGGATCATTTTATAATGATTATACTATAATGAGTTTTTCCAAAATGACTTCTCGCTTAAATTTCCATTTAACAAACTTCTCTAAGCAGCATTTCCATTTCCTAGATTTCTTCATCTTTAAATCTTATTATTTTACCTTCAAATACATCTAAACCCCGCAAAATATTTAGGGCTCATATCTCTTACCTGAGTAATTTTATATATATTATTTTCCCTTTCTTTAATACCTAGCCTAGCATATAAATCATAAAAAATTAAAGGCATATTGCTTATAGCCTCCTTCTCGGACTTTTAAATTTTTCATAATCATTATAAATCATAAAAGATAAAGCATTTTTTTCATAATACAAATTAAGAGAAACAAGCTTATGAATTGTGACAAAAATACTTCAGAGAAATTATGCTGGAAAAGAAGCTCTCAATTTTTACAAAAAGTGTGAATCCCTCAATTTTTCAAAATCTCAAGTCACCCTCCTAAATTTTTAGTAGATCAGAAAGCAGCATGCCTCTCATTTTTTACATAAAATGCAAATAATAAGTGTAAATCTCTCAATTTTTCAAACTCCCGAGTCACCCTCCAATATCTTCAGAAGATTAGAAAGCAGCTTCATATCAATCCTCTAGGCTACTTTTGTCATAAAAATTGCACCTGCCAAACTATTTGATTGTAACCTCAGCTAGTACGACGAAAGACACCCAGGTTGGGTTGATTGAGAAACCTAATTTCACTAATACTCTATGAGACCTGCAAGGATGAAATCCTAAGTGCCAACTGTGATGGCATCTTCACACCTATAAATGANATTCTCGGACTTTTATCATTATAAATCTCACTAATGTTTTTTTGACTGTTTTTAAAAGCATTTTTTTCATAATACAAATTAAGAGAAACAAGCTTATGAATTGTGACAAAAATACTTCAGAGAAATTATGCTGGAAAAGAAGCTCTCAATTTTTACAAAAAGTGTGAATCCCTCAATTTTTCAAAATCTCAAGTCACCCTACTAAATTTTTAGTAGATCAGAAAGCAGCATGCCTCTCATTTTTTACATAAAATGCAAATAATAAGTGTAAATCTCTCAATTTTTCAAACTCCCGAGTCACCCTCCAATATCTTCAGAAGATTAGAAAGCAGCTTCATATCAATCCTCTAGGCTACTTTTGTCATAAAAATTGCACCTGCCAAACTATTTGATTGTAACCTCAGCTAGTACGACGAAAGACACCCAGGTTGGGTTGATTGAGAAACCTAATTTCACTAATACTCTATGAGACCTGCAAGGATGAAATCCTAAGTGCCAACTGTGATGGCATCTTCACACCTATAAATGAAGAGCATTTTGGTTATTTTAAATGCCGCTAACAATACATGTGCACATTAAGAAAGGATCTAGCCGCATATTGTGTAAATTTCTGTTAAAAACTTAAGTGACAAATGTTACTTCACCAATTAATGGGTAATGCTTCACTTGGTGCACAACAATAACTAGCAATATGAACAAGAAATAACATACCTAAAGTTATAAGTGATTCTGAAATCACTTGTATGTTTGTAGGTATGACAATAAATGCAATATTTTTGTGAATGTAAATGCAATATTTTCAAAGTCAATATATGCATCAGGTGTTTGTTATATCAGATAAAACATTTTTGCAAGAGAAAAGTCCAGCCTAACATAGTATAGACGCCAATTCGTCAAGATAAGCTTGCTAGATCCCGTGACAGATACTAGATTAGGCCAAGTGGTTCTGAGGCCCATCATTACGTTTTATATGAAATATAAAAATGCTAAAAAATATGAAATAAGAGCATAAGTAAATGAAATACAGCTTTAGAATTTAATATGCATGTTAGAAGCAAGGAAATTGTTGGAAGAGAGCAGGTTCACCGCAGTTATCAATAGATCATAATTTGAAATATAAAACAGGGTATGTAATATAAAATGACATTTAAAAACAGTTGAATAACATGAGCAGAAATGCACAACCGGCATTTGTCAAACATCATAGCAAAGATTTCGAAACTATTCATAACAAATTGTGTATGGCTAGATAACGATTATCATCAAAATCATTTTTGAAGTTGATAGATATCTATTTCAAGAAATTTGTGAACATTTAACGTAGAAACTTAACCAAATCTAAACTCACTGCTCCCAACACAATGGAAAAAACAAAAAATTTAGTTATCACTCAACAACAACAACAACTACTACAAAACCTTTATCCCACTAAGTGGGATCGGCTACATAAATCATTTTTCTCCATTGCAACCTATTTAGTGCATATTTTCATTTAATTCTACCAAATTAAGATCATTTTTTATACAAAATGCCCAAGTCATCCTATTTCTACCTCTGTATTTTTTAACATTAGTCGAATCTAAAACAATTATTCTGCTAATTGGATCATCAAATGGTCGACGTTTAATGTGACCAAACCATCTAAGATGACTCTCTCTAATTTTTTCCGTCATTGTAGCTACACCAACCCTATCACAGATATATTTATTTTGCATTTAGTCTCTAAGTGTAAAGCCACTCATCCACCTAATCATTCTCATCTCGACAACACTTAACTTAGTTTTATGCTTCTCTTTTAAAAGCCAACATTCAACGCTATAGAGCATTGCAGGTCTCACCACCATCTTATAAAATTTTCCTTTCAATCTAAGTGGTACTTTGCTATCACACAATAGGCCCGAAGCATTCCTCCACTTCAACCAACTTGAATTCTACTAATAACATCCCCATCAATATCACCATCACTTTGAACAATAGACCTGAGATATCAAAAGCATCCACACCTTTTAATAATTTGATCACCCATAGTTACATTTCTGTCACTAGAGCTACTACTACTAAAATTATATTCCATGTATTCAGTTTTAGTTCTACTCAAAACAAAGGCCTTCAGACTCCAAGGTACACCTCCATAATTCAAGCTTTTTCTGAGCTTTTTCTCTCGTCTTATCCACGAGAAGGTACATCCTCTTGTAAGTGTCCAGTAAGACCATCCATAACTAAAGCAAAAAGATATGGGCTTAAATTTGATCTCTGATGTAAAACAACAAAAATAGGAAAATATTTGGTCAATCCTCCTTTTGTTCGAACACAAGTAACAGTTCTTGTATACATATTTTTAATGGCTTAAATATAAGTCATATCAACACCTTTTTTTCCTAAAGAACTCTCCAAAGAATCTCTTAGAACCTTATCATAAGTTTTTTCTAAATCAATAAAAATCATATGTAGATCCTCATTATTATCTCTTAACTTCTCCTTCAAACCTCTTAATAAATGTATAGCTTCCATAGTAGACCTGCTCGGCATAAATCCAAATTGATTATGAGAAATTTATGATGCGTCTTAACCTATATTCAATTACCCTCTCCCATAATTTTAAAGTATGACACATCAACTTAATACGTCTTAACCTATATTCAATTACCCTCTCCCATAATTTTAAAGTATGACACATCAACTTAATTACTATAATTTGCACACTCTTGTGCATCCCCTTTATTCTTAAAAATGGGAACCAAAATACTCTCTGACACACTCTTGTGCATCCACTTTATTCTTAAAGATTGGGACCAAAATACTCTTCCCCCATTCCTCAGACATCTTTTTAGTTTTTAAAACAATATTAAAGAGTTTAGTAAGCCAAGAAACTCCCAAATCTCTTAAATATTTCCATATTTCAATTGGGATATCATCAGGTCCTACAGACTTTCCAGCTTTGGTTCTCTTTAAAGCCTCCTCAACTTCTTCTTTACTAATGCAACGGTAAAAATAAAACATTTTATTATTATTATTAACATTATTAAAATCATTAAGCTAGATCGTATTTTTTGAAACTTCATTAAAAAGTTTATCAAAAGAACTCACCCACCTATTTTGAATATTTTTTCTATGAAAAGTACTTTTTGATTTTGATATTTAATACATTTCACTTTAGTTAAATCTTTAGTCTTCTTTTATCTTTGTTCGGCTAATTTATACATATAATTTTCACCCTCTTTAGTATCTGGTCTATTATAAAGATCACTAACAGCAGAATTTTTAGTGTCACAGATTATTCTCTTAGACTCCCTACGGATTGTTTAATATTTTTCCAAGCTCTCTAAGTTTTTACATTTAAACCAATTTTTATAACATACCTTCTTATATTTTATCTTTTCTTGCACATTATTATTCCACCACCAACTATTTTTATTTATAGAAACTTTTTCTTTTAATTCTCCAAGTAGAACTTTTGTCACTTGTTTAATAGTTTTTTGTTACTTTATCTCACACAAAATTTGTTTCTTCATCAAACATCCCAAACTTTGAAATTTTGAATTTTACTCATAAAAATAATTTTACTTGTGACTTTTAGGTACCCACATATAATTCTACGACAATGATTCATAATATTCTTTATTTTAAAACTCTTCACCTTAAAATGTAGAACTAACAATCAATGTTGAGTACTTAAATCCTTGGAATGACCTTACAATTTTTTGCATTCTCGACGATCTCTTTTTCTAATAAGAAAATAATCAATATGTTTTATTAGCTCCATTCTTATAAGTAAGCATATGCTCATCTCTTTTCTTGAATAACGTATTAGCAATAACAAAATCATTCGCTAAATCAAAATCTAATATAGCTCTATCTTCTTCATTAATCACTCCAGAACAGTAGTCACCATAAATATTTCTAAAATTTTCTACCATTCTATCGACATGTCCATTTAAATCTCCTCCAATAAAAATTCTTTCTTCAAGAGTTCAGGCCAAGTGAATAATTCAACAACAAAAAAGATCATCACCCAACTTTTAATGAAGCCTCAAGTTTGAAAAACATACAATTTGAGTGATAAGAAATCNGAAACTCACTATTTCACATCATGTTTAGGACCATTAAAACCACTCTCATGTGTATCACCACAACCATACTCTCACATGAGTCTCAATTCCATCAAGCTTCAGCCTCTTCAAATTGAAGTTACATGCGCACTCAAGATTCCATATAGTGAAAACCCATTCATCCATATGCAGCCAACAAGAAACACATCCTTTCTTAAACCTCAACCATGATAGAAATTACCAAAAAGGCTGAGCAATAAACTATAACAACTATTTGATCATAGTTAAACCATTGATTATATATCACTGCTAGTTATAATACAATAGTGGACGAATATTTATTAACCTAAACAATTAAATTGATCAGTAAAAAGCATGAGTAAATTAAGATTATTCATTTATTTACTTCCGACGAGGGATTATTTATCATAATTAGGAGTCTCCAATTCTCCCTAGTTCCTGCCCACATCCTCACACTCATCCTCATTCTTTGTCTCTTCCTCTCCCCATTCTCTCGTTCTCCAAATCCCTCTGTGTCATTTATTACCCAGCTTTCCTCCCCATCTCACGCTCCACACACATAACTCACTTGAGCTTTCTGCTAATCCACCTTTTTCACTACATTTTGCATTTGATGTTACAACATTTTACCCAATTTCAATAAGATATAAGTAAGAGATGATGCATTATTGTTTTCTCTTACTCCCGGATCTTGACAAGGTATAATAAAATCATGAAGGTGCAATCTAATATCACTTTTCTATGGAGCAAGTCATTTGAAATCAAGATGAGTAGATGAAACTTTCATTGCCACACAAGGCTAGCAAACACTACTCTTGAGCTCGGAGAAAACCAGTTTGTTTCATTGCTCTAGATTTTGCCCAACCACCGTATCCATAAGGATTATGACCACTAATATTTATGCCCACATAATCATCATAATCCTTTCTTATATTCTAACCCACGAAATCAGTAAGAATCAAGACACAAATTTTCTGAATGAAGCTTATTCAATTGACTGCTTGCTGAACTCAATAAAGGCTGGTTCAAGCACTATTGAACTTAAGCAGAGCTCGATTAAGGATTGCCAGCATCCAAACCAAGTTCCACACCCTTGGAGGTCAAGTCTGCTCGTCCATACCCCCCAAATCTTTAGTAAATAAAGAATAAAAATATGAAAGAATATACCCAAAAAATATAGAAATGAAAGAAATTAGCATTACAAAAAAAATATAGAACGAATACACAGAGCTTAAGGTGAAACTAACCCAGTTTTATTAATCTCAAGTAAAATATCAAAGGTAAATTGTAATCTTCAGTGAAAGTTATAGCAGAAAAAATTACAACACAATTTTTGAAATATGTTATACCATTTCAACAATCGCCTATTAAGAACCGTTCATCTATTTGACTTCTCAGCTCAATTCTATATATATGTGGCATTTGAAACTTACTTTGGAGAAAAATGAACCACATAGTTCAGGAGCTCTATACCACCTTGTTGCCACATAATCCTAAATTTCAGGAAAAAGGGACAACATAGTTAATAAGTAAAAAAGTCAACAAGTAAAAAATGCAAAAGAGGGTTCCTGCTATACCACTCTCTATCCGATAAGAAAAAAGAAATAAAATATAGACATGGGCAAAAAAATTAGGGAAATTTACATACATACTGCATAACTTTTATGTATTTTCATATCTAACACCCAAAGTTCGATGTTTACACTTATAACAAACACCTAGGAGTCATAAACCTGTGCATGAAAAAGGTGTTCTTCACTTTCAAAAAGGGTGGTATTTTTGAAGTAATATTAAAATTTTAAGCGGTATGCATGTAAATATGAATATTTAAGTTTTAGATATGTAAATACATAAGAGATGTGGTATGTATGTAAATGCCCAAAAAATTAACATATTTTTATTGAGGAAAGAGTAATGTACGGTCCAAAATATTGCTGAAGGAGAATCATTAAAAGACACCCGAGCAAGGCCAAAGTCACAAATTTTTAACTTGCAGTCCGCATTTGCAAGAATGTTTTTAGGCTTCAAATCTCGATGAAATACATTCGCTGCAAAATCAGCGAAAATAGGACATTAATATGTCAGGTTATTGCAACAAAGTATAACTGTACATAAACTAACTATAATTTAAGCCTGATAAAAGAACCAAATCAATAAACCAAAAGTAGCAACCTGAATGAATATATTTAAGAGCCCGAAGAAGCTGATACAGGAAAAATNGTTTGTCCGTGACAATATGCTCATCTCTTTTCTTGAATAAAGTATTAGCAATAACAAAATCATTCGCTAAATCAAAGTCTAATATAGCTCTATCTTCTTCATTAATCACTCCAAAAATGTAGTCATCATAAATATTTCTAAAATCTTCAACCATTCTATCTACATGTCCATTTAAATCTCCTCCAATAAAAATTCTTTCTTAAAGAGTTCAGGCCAAGGGAATAATTCAACAACAAAAAAAGATCATCACCCAACTTTTAATGAAGCCTCAAGTTTGAAAAACATACAATTTGAGTGATAAGAAATCNCGATTGTGCAACCCACTCCTATGCACATCTTGAAAATCAACCCCACATGATGGTCATGCGTAGAATCAAATCCTCAAGTTAAACTCAATACACTAGTAGATGGTTAAATATCAATCTAAAAGCATAATTCAATGGTAAAATGTCACCATTAGTATTTAAATACCAAAACTCACTATTTCCCGTCTTGTTTAGGACCATTAAAACCCCTCTCATGTGTATCACCACAACCATACTCTCACATGAGTCTCAATTGCATCAATCTTCAGCCTCTTCAAATTGAAGTTACATTCGCACTCAAGATTCCATATAATGAAAACCCAGTCATCCATATGCAGCCAACAAGAAACACATCCTTTCTTAAACCTCAACCATGATAGAAATTACCAAAAAGGCTGAGCAATAAACTATAACAACTATTTGGCCATAGTTAAACCATTGATTATATATCGTTGCTAGTAATAATACAATAGTGGACGAATATTTATCAACCTAAACAATTAAATTGATCAGTAAAAAGCATGAGTAAATTAAGATTATTCATTTATTTACTTCCGACGAGGGATTATTTATCATAATTAGGAGTCTCCAATTCTCCCTAGTTCCTGCCCACATCCTCACACTCATCCTCATTCTGTCTCTTCCTCTCCCCATTCTCTCGTTCTCCAAATCCCTCTGTGTCTATCTCCCCCTCTCTTTCATGCTTCCTAGGTCATTTATTACCCAGCTTCCCTCCCCATCTCACGCTCCACACACGCAACTCACTTGAGCTTTCTGCTAATCCACCTTTTTCACTACATTTTGCATTTGATGTTACAACATTTTACTTAATTTCAATTGTTTTCTCTTACTCCCGGATCTTGACAAGGTATAATAAAATCATGAAGGTGCAATCTAATATCACTTTTCTATGGAGCAAGTCATTTGAAATCAAGATGAGTAGTTGAAACTTTCATTGCCACACTAGGCTAGCAAACACTACACTTGAGCTCGGAGAAAACCAGTTGTTTCATTGCTCTAGATTTTGCCCAACCACCGTATCCATAAGGATTATGACCACTAATATTTATGTCCACATAATCATCGTAATCCTTTCTTATCTTCTAACCCACAAAATCAGTAAGAATCAAGACTGAATGAAGCTTATTCAATTGACTGCTTGCTGAACTTAATAAAGGCTGGTTCAAGCACTACTGAACTTAAGCAGAGCTCGATTAAGGATTGCCAGCATCCAAACCAAGTTCCACACCCTTGGAGGCCAAGTCTGCTTGTCCATACCCCCCAAATTTTTAGTAAATAAAGAATAAAAATATGAAAGAATTTACCCAAAAAAAATAGAAATGAAAGAAATTAGCATTACAAAAAAAAAATAGAACGAATACACAGAGCTTAAGGTGAAACTAACCACCCAGTTTTATTAATCTCAAGTAAAATATCAAAGGTAAATTGTAATCTTCAGTGAAAGTTATAGCAGAAAAAATGACTGGTTGCACCAAATACAAATAAACGTGGATATTTTCTCCGCAGAAAAAAATACAACACAATTTTTGAAATATGTTATACCATTTCAACAATCGCC
Source organism: Phalaenopsis hybrid cultivar (assembly GCA_002079205.1). Lineage (NCBI taxonomy): Eukaryota > Viridiplantae > Streptophyta > Magnoliopsida > Asparagales > Orchidaceae > Phalaenopsis > Phalaenopsis hybrid cultivar. The sequence continues at coordinate 340,972 of JXCR01022952.1, forward strand.
TATTAAGAACTGTTCATCTATTTGACTTCTCAGCTCAATTCTATATATATGTGGCATTTGAAACTTACTTTGGAGAAAAATGAACCACATAGTTCAGGAGCTCTATACCACCTTGTTGCCACATAATCCTAAATCTCAGGAAAAAGGGACAACATATTTAATAAGGAAAAAAGTCAACAAGTAAAAAATGCAAAAGAGGGTTACTGCTATACACTCTCTATCCGATAAGAAAAAAGAAATAAAATATAGACATGGGCAAAAATATTAGGGAAATTTACATACATACTACATAACTTTTATGTATTTTCATATCTAACACCCAAAGTTCGATGTTGACACTTATAACAAACACCTAGGAGTCATAAAACTGTGCATGAAAAAGGTGTTATTCACTTTCAAAAAGGGTGGTATTTTTGAAGTAATATTAAAAATTTAAGTGGTATGCATGTAAATCTGAATATTTCAGTTTTAGATATGTAAATACATAAGAGATGAGGTATGTATGTAAATGCCTAAAAAAATTAACATATTTTTATTGAGGAAAGAGTAATGTACGGTCCAAAATATTGCTGAAGGAGAATCATTAANAACTTCATTCAATCTCCTGCCTATATAGGATCTATAGAGAGGTTGATGTATGGCTCATAATCAATATAGGATCAACAGAGACTTACCCCTATAAGTGTAAAGATTTTGTATTTTTCTGAATCAATAGCCATGACCTTCAAATCAAAACAGGCAAACCTAGACACTGCTATGGACGCACCCCACACTCACATAAAAGAGTTCTAAACACTGCAAAATGGTATAGCTCCTAATCCCGACACCTCCAACAGATACCTTAGTAATTAAACAATACAAAAAAATATTTTGTCCGAATAAAAAATGTATACTCAGCTTAGAGAAATAATTGACCAAGCTTCGCTAATGTACTTATAGAAATATATTGAATCAATTAAACCTTACTAATGTACTAATATAAGTATTTTAAATCCATCTCATTTAATGGTTGAGATGTGAAGTAGATCATCCTCATTTTCTAGGTCTCAATGTCATATATAAACAATAGAAATTCACTATGTTAGAACATCACAAAAAAGTTCACTTTAAAACTTAAAACATCAAAAGAGTTGTGGAAGAATTTTATCATCGTTGTAGATTTTATNAAGCCATTTTTTGTAAAACTTATCCATTGCACTCAAATGTTTAAGTTTAAGTTGATCCTAATGTGTTGTCTGACAATAGATGAGATTTAAGTTATCAGGATTTAGTAAACCCAATAAATTCAGATTTACTGAATCCTAAGGTATTGTCCGAAAAATTGTCTGACAACGGATTTATTGTATAACCTTAAATCCAAGTTTATGAAGTTAAATCCACGTGGGATTTAGTAAATCTGGGATTTACAGCCGNGAGCCATATTTTGTAAAACTTATCCATTGCACTCACATGTTTAAGTTTAAGTTGATCCTAAGGTGTTGTCTGACAATAGATGAGATTTAAGTTATCAGGAATTAGTAAACCCAATAAATTCAGATTTACTGAATCCTAAGGTATTGTCCGAAAAATTGTTTGACAACGGGTTTACTAAATCTTGTATAACCTTAAATCCAAGTTTATGAAGTTAAATCCACGTGGGATTTAGTAAATCTGGGATTTACAGCCGAAGTATGTGGAATCCAGATTTACGGCATTCGGGATTTATTTTGTCCAAAATGACGGGATTCCACTTAAATCCTGTGCAAATCAAATGTTGGGTTAAATCCATTGCCACACAGCCCCTAAATTCATTTAATTGGAGCAAATATTTCTATAAGAAAATCCTTTTCTAGAGCAGGAAAACATAACAACAGTATCAATTTACTAAAGTAAAGTAGACACACAAAAAGGAAGTATTTGAGTGAAAAAAGAAAAATATATGATGTCGGAAACAATAAAAAAATAGATAAAGCAAGGAACAGTAGGACTGAAAAGTCTAAACTCGGTGGCTAAATCTACAATGAAACAAGAAATGCACTGATTAGGAACTAAGAAGTAAAAAAGTAAAAACTCAAAGAACTGGTCATGGTGCCGTACGCAAGAGAGGCAAGAAATTAAAAGTACAAAAACAATTGCCCAACAATATAAGAAACAGGAAAGCAGGCCCTCAAAAGTCAAAAGACGAATCCTAAATCTCGACTTTAACGCGAAAGGGACTGCGCATCTGGCGTAGAGCTCTGCCGTCCCGAATATCAAAGCATTCTAAATCCACAAAAGCAACAAAAACAAAATCCTGAATCCTTCCTTCCTAATAAACGTATTCTAAAAGAACGGTCGATATGGCGAAATCCGGACGCAACAACCCCTACTGGCTATTTCTCCTTGAATAGAAGTAGTGAAGGAAAGAAAATTGAACCAAGTACAACACAGGAAATGAGAACGAAAACCGAATTGAATTTTGAATCAAAACATAAATGATTGAATAGGAAAAAAAGGAGAACGAAAAAGACGGCAAACCTTCTTCTGTGGCTGTCCAATCATCATGGCCATCCCGGGCAAAAGGATGTTCGCCAGACCAGTTAGATCGAAATCCACCACAGCTCCGAGCTCTGCCTCCCCCTTTACCTCTTCCTCTTCGTAGTCCTCTACTTCCTCAACCTCTTCGTCCTGCCCTCGCTCTTGCAGTCGCTCTGCACTTACGCGGCTACGGGAGAACAACCGGCGGAGGCCGTTGAGTAGCTGTTGATCACCCCTCATATAAGACAAAAGCAACAGAAAGAGGGCTCTGATGTCCGATGCGTTGCCTATAGTAGGCCGCTCGGGCTTCGTGCTCCTTCACCTCGGATTCCAATATCTCCGGCGCGCGGCGGAGTTCGACACTTGATGCAGAACGCAGGCGTCTCCTCGGCTCATCGAAGCTCCGATCCTAACACCTATTCGCCGATCATGCCGCCATCATATAGGAATCGGCGGGATGTCGTGACTAGAGTTAGTTCCATGGGTGTTGGGTTTGCTTGTAATATTTTGCAGAAAATAATTTATTTGGGGTGGAAGTTGTTGTCAATGCATGGCTCAAATTTTGGACCATTTGTCCGTTTGTTTCTTTGTATTTAAATTTGTAATGATGATGTAACATAAAATTATATATTTGACATTTTATCAGCATTATAAAGAAATATAAGAAAATTTGTGTTTTTCTTTTAAAGTTGATTGCCTCAAAGATGATGGTGAAAGTTGATACGGGTGGTGAAGACAATGGTGATAGATTCCAATGATAGGACTTTGTGAGTTTTAGCTAATGAAACTTCATACTTATTTATATGTATTCACATAATCACATTTATTTGTTTATAATTGCCTAGTTATTGTTGCATAATTGCAGTTTTTCTATCACAAATGTTTTTTTTTTATCATCTGATTACAATTGTGTATGTACAATCACCCAATGACAACCACTCATCTATAAATAAGCGACCCCTATCACATGACTAAGGTTGCTCAACAATCACCACTTGCCTATAGTGATCTGATCATTATCACTAGAAGACCTAGTCACTCGCCAACATCTGTGAGGCTGATATACACCATCAATGCTTGCCATCACATATAAGATTAATGTACATAATGGATGCATACTATCACTTCTAAGGCTGGTGCATGTCATTGATGTATGCCATCACTTTTACATTTGATGCGCATCTTTGACATGTGTCATCACCTCTAAGATTGATGAGTAAAATTGATTGATTTCATCATTTATTAAGCCAATATACACTTTTAACACTGGTGTTGATGCCCATCGACCTTGTCACCCACAAGACGACAATCACTAATAATATCAAAGATTATTTTTTTTATCGAGTGATATTTTTTTTTAAAGAAGAACGACTAAACATGTCATAAATGATCCATCACAGGCAATTATATTGCCTCCTAATTCCTCTGGCTTTTATTATGAATATCATTCTACGAAATTCATGTCAACTATAATATATCAACACATTATTTAGTTAGTACNTAGTCCTACATTATGTCCTCTGGTTCTGGTCACATGACAAATTCTGCATTGGGTGACCTGTCGCTCTACATCTCTCGTCAGTCAGAGCCAAAAATAATGTCTTCTCTCATGAGTGCAAGAGTTTTCTCCTTGCCAAAGTATCCTGCAAGTTCTCCACTGCGGCTCTCTCAGCGAACATCTAGGAATACACAACTTACTCTGGTGAAACATGTAACGATCAGCATTGCAATACTATTTGATAGGCTTCTCCTGACTCATCTCCCGGATCTTTCTGAAATCCACATCTATCTCGTACAACTCTTCACTATCTCAAAACCTATTACTCAAGTCTACCTTAATCCATAGAATTAGCTAAGCCTAAACCCTAGATTAATTAACCCTAAACTAATAGGATTAGTTAGCATAAACCTTAGATTAATTAACCCTAAACAAATAAAATTAGTTAGCCTAAACCTTAGATTAGTTAACCCAAAACCAATAGGATTAGTTAACCTAAACCCTAGGTTAGTTAGCCTAAAAACCAATAAGATTAATTAAACTAAACATTAGGTTATTTAGCCCTAAATCAATAGGATTAGTTAATCTAAACCTTAGGTTAGTTAGCCCTAAATCAATAGAATTAGTTAACCTAAACCTTAAGTTAGTTAACCCTAATCCAACCCTAATCTTTAGGTAAAACAAATATGAATCATAACTTAGTCTTAAGTTCATCCTACCTTAAATCTTAGATTAGAACCTAACTCATAAGTTGAACATAGAAGAATCTTTTAGGTATAACATTGAACTTAAGTTAAACCTAAACCCCTCAACTTGAACATCAATTAAGATGGGTAAAATTCACATAAAACACATTAAAACTTAAATTTAAACTAAATTGAACACGACAAAGCTTTAAAACATGACTTTGAGGTTAAGTCAGTTTCAAAGTCGTCAACCTCACATAAATAATAACAAGTGAACAAAAATAACTAAAATAAAACATTCAAACCCGACAACAAGATGTAAAAAACCTAAAACATTTCAACCCTGAAATCGATAAAGTAACTCAAGGATCAATTAAATATTAATCACAAATATCACATAAGACAACTTTAACCCATTTTGTTGTAGTTTATGAAGATTTCTTGGACGATGCATCCTGTGGATATTGAGAAGAATCTTCTGGTTTTTGTGGGCAGCCACCTCTTGGACTAAGTAAACTAGAGCACCCGGCGACCCGGGACGACGGAGCCATAAACATCTTGACTGGGTTACCACTAATTAAATAATTAAAATTTAATAAAAATTTGATAAAACATTGTTTCTTCATTTGCTCTATTTATTGTTTTATGTATCTCAATGCATGTTTTTTTACTGTTTTTATAAAAATAGAATGCATGAATTAAGGATAAATAATGAAGAAATAAAAATTGTTTAGATTAGGGAGAACCTAGAAATCATAACACTAGGGATTTATTTAGCTTAAGTGAACTTAGTCTTGGCTTAGGTTTGAACTATACCTCCACCACCCTATAATTAATTCACTGTAAAATTATTGAAACAAATAAAACTTTTAATAATAAGATCGGAGTACCTCAAGACTTGAAGACACTTCAATAAGGAACTTGGAGCAGACTTCGTGGGCAGCTCGTTCAAGACCTTCCTTTAGTTTAAATAACAATCCTTAGGATTCTGAGGCTGTCTTATATGACATAAAACCTTTATTTTTGTTAGATTTCTGCATAGTCCCGATATGTAGCATGTCCTAATTTGTTTTAGGATTCTGAGGTAGTCACTCGACGTAAAACCTCCTATCTTTCTAGGCTTTTTGTGTAAATCATCATTACACAAATCTAAGCCCTAATTAATAAAACTGATAAGAGTTAACTTAAATTAATATCATCCTAAATTGAGTCAAACATTAGGATAGTTTGCGGATTACCAAGAACCTATTCTAGACCTTTAATCTCTTCTATTTTTCTTCCTTTGATTCTTAAAACAAAATCTTTCACCTTTGAACAAATCCCTATTGGAAATTTCACAATCATGTTCGTTAAAAATCCTTCATTTTAAATTCATGAAAACAAAAGATTCCTGATTTTTATCGATAGTTTTCTTAAGTGATCCGTTCGCTTAAGATGTAATTAACTATAGGGGCTTGTCTTTATAAATAACTCAAAAAAACCCAAACTTAAAATAAACGCTATTTAACTCTCATATCGAATAGAGGAATCTGTCAGTCATCATGCAAACTTGCAGATCAAACGGAAATCATTTATTTCTAAAGTTTATTTAATTGAGTTTATTATCAAATTGTGTATTATCTTTCAGGGTGGTACATTACTCTTGATTAGCTCGATTATTCAAACTGTTAAAATCAATGACATCAGTATAACCTCATTTTCTTCAAATTAAAATACTTAATTTCTAAATACTATATTACACTAAATTAAACCACACCCAATCGTATGACGACCGAAAATAATCACCACCTTGGAGCAGGATACAGCTGGAGCCCCACTTGTCTTTGGATACATCTCTAGCAAGAGAGGAAGACACCGACGACAGAAATCTGATCAAAAACACAAAAAAAAACATATATATAGTTTTCGGGTAAAGAGGAGTGGGCCTGACTCCAAATAGGAGGGACATGTGCGCTAAGGAGGTCTGCCTGATCCCGATTCCACAAATCGAGTTGAACTTGTGCGGCAATTGTTGTGCCCACACAGGCCTGGGCCTAGGTGCTCCCACATCAACAAAGTGTAAGATCATTATGAGAGGAAATTGTTGATGTGAATTTACTTATGATTAATTTAGTAGTTAAAAATGGATTAATTATGATGTGTAATTAGCCTGGCTAAAAATGTTCAAGATGAGATTAGAATTCATCAAATATAAGATTTATAAGCATGAGAGGAACTAATGGATTTTTTTATTTTTTTTCAGTAAAGGATTAGATGGTTGAATGGAAGAAAATGTCTACATATATTACATTTCATGCTAGCTAAAAACTGGTCATCTTGAATATTCATAATAACCAGTGAATGATGTTACCTTGGGTACATAAAGCTAGTCTGCTCTCCTCCACGAAGATACTCTTTAAGCATTTGAGGATGATACTCTAGAATCTGTTAGCCTTATTAGAAATTACTCATGATGAAATGTGCAATGATTAGGCGTCAAAATATTATAATAAGATAACCAATGTCCTTCTCTTTTACCTCTCGATAGATTAATTCTCGTACATCTTCTTTAGTCAATTTCCTCCTTTCAAACTCAAATTCTAGTTTTGAAATTGGCTGGGTTGAAGGTTCCCGCTCTACATTTGCCAATCCATAGAAATATGGATCTGATAGTGCCTGACATAAAAGAATATCAAGTATCACCTTATATTTACTGAAACCATATATTTCCTATACAAAGGAATTGATTTAACATTCAAAGTACTTTAAATTTAAAGCAAATTAGCCTTATACAGCACCTCTTCAGCACTAGGACGATCTTTAGGATCAAAAGCAAGCAAACGTTGAAGTAAAGAAAGCGCCAAAGGATTTACATTGCGGAACTTCTTAGAGAAGGGAACTGGAACTTTTTTGCACATGCTATTAAGATATCTTTTAGCCTTTTCATTTCGAATCTGCATAATTACAAAAGAAAAACATATAAAAAATAAAATCAGAGTTAAGAACAAGCCCAGGCCTTTAGTGCTTATTAGAACATGCAGTTAACTACAAGTTGCAAACTTTGGTTCTCATCATATCTTGACATATGGAGCTATATAAACTCCTAAAGCAAGAAGAAAAAAAGAAGAGATAAAAAAGGGGAAATTTTATTCATTCATTTCAAGTGTTATCCTCTCTAAATGGGGAGAATAAAGTGATATCTCAAGTTAAATAACTTTTAATTAATCTAATTTCAATGACACTATATAAAATCTTATGTTACGGATTCACAATATTACTCGTCTCACAACAACCATGCCCCAAGATCAAACAATGAATTGCACAGAAAGATGAGATACGAAATGAATTATTTGGCAGTTAAAGAAAATGTAGACCGATGGGCACTTGAGGAACTCCTTGAATTCATCGCTTGGTAACCAAGAAGGTGGTGTTTATACCTCCAACTAAAATTCTAGTTTATCAATCTTGCCCATCCAACTCTGTCTTTTCAGCAAACGGATTTGCAAAAAGTGATACATACTATGTAAAGGTTGATCTACAAAAGCACATTCAGTGATCTCAAGAAAATGACAAAAATATTTTAAGACTTCTTGCTTGAAAAAAATTGTTCGCTATCCGATCAGACAATGGTTCTGGCACAAAGAAAGTTTGGACAACAATGTGTTGAAAGTTATTTGTGCCTATGATCGTTGCGATGTAGTTACCTTGACAAGTCCTCGCCATCAAGAATCAGCATCATTATTAGGCAAAGGAGTGGATCTTGATGATAAGATTGATGATGGCTTGGGGAAACTGCAATAGCCTAAGGTGAAGTTGAGATTGTCTGGCGATCTGTGCGTGGACTACAAATCTACACTGAATTGGCTGACAATCTTAGATGTTGAAGTATAGAAGCATTGTGCACAAGATATTCGTAAATCAAGGGATGGCAATGATTAAGTACATTTTTTTGGCTACAAGTTTCTTGAGTAATGGCATCAAAGGTGTGGGTTGGGGCAAATGCAATTGTAAAAAACTCGAATGAGTGTGGATGTTTGTAGAATCTTAACAGAGTAGTGATGTCATCATACATGACTAAGACTAGAGAACTGAACGAAGGTGAAACCAACCGGTGGATGAGTCATCGACAAGATTGTACTCGACAAAGTACTACAATGATAGTACGTGTGTAGGGAAGATAGAGGTTCAATTAAACATGGATGGTAAAAATTGTATTTTAATATCGAAAGGTGAAGAGATCGAAGAAAGCACCGTTGATGAGAACATCATCTCATCTTGAATATTTCAAGTTGCTCCAAACTCCCAAAAAAGAAGAGAACGAAACTTAAGATATATGTAGAGAAAAGTTTATCCATTTATTATTTAATTAATCTACTTTTAAATACTTACGAATTACAGTCTTAAGTTACAAATTCATAAAATTTATGAGAATGTCATCTCAATGAAAACGCCTCTAATAGAACCTCGTTTGAATTTGAATTTTCTTAAGATATACAAACACCTTAAAAAATGAAGAAAAAGAAAATGAGATGAAAGAAAAAAAAAGTTTATTCATTTATTTTACATATCATCCTCCCTAAATGAGATTATTTATAGAATGTAATGTTATCTGAAGCTAACAAATTAATGTACTTATAATTANATAGAATGTAATGTTATCTCAAGCTAACAAATTAATGTACTTATAATTACCAACTAATTACATACTTATGTTGTGGATCCCAACTAGTTAATAAAACAAAGTGAAGCATCGAAAGAAGAAGGAAAATAGCAATAAAAGGAGGGTCCTAAAAACTAAAGAGTAGAGAGAGCGAGAGAGAGATAAGACAGAAGGGGGAGAGAAGAGAGTTGTTTTCAAAAGATTGCAAACATTTTTATTCAACTGCATGATCCCAAAATACAAGCATGATGTTCTTTTTCATAGGAATAGAGTTACAAGAAAAAAAATAAATCAAGCCTAAAAATATCCAAACTATTAAAATTTAAACATAAAATTATCCCTTAAAAATAATTTATCCCAAAACTCAATTTAAATGAATTAATTCTTAAAATATAAAATAATCTAATTTATTATGCGATATGAATTTTTTTGGGCTTTCAAGAACTCTACTTTAGAGAGTTGAAATATTACTTGACAAAGAAATCAAGAATATCAACTATCCTGCAGAGTCAGCTCTATCCATCCTAATGAAGCAAAATAAAAGATAAGTTCATTTTGTAGAAAGATGACAAATGGGAATTCTATCCCAATGATAAAGAAAATAAGTAATACTACTATATCATTAATGACAATATAAAACTATCATAAATCCTCAAAAACAATATAAAAAAATGGATAGATATCTCTAGATGCTTGGAAGTCTTCATGTACATTGCTAGATAGCCCTATCTCAACTAAATTATTGTCTGATTGAACTTGCCTTTTTTTAATGGGTTTTATGGCTAGATTGGTTGTTTGGGATATGTTAGTTGGAGCCATGTGGGTGGAAACATCGTTGCATCAAATGCATAAATGGTAAGCAACTGGTTTAGGCAAGATGAGAAGAAAGGATAGCGATGCAGAGTGTGCAAGAAATGCAATTGAGTGGGTGAGAACAAAAGAAAATTGCAAATGCGATGAGGCCAAATAAGGTAATTATAACAACAAGTGCATTGGTGAGGAAGATAACAAGCTTCGTGCAAAGGACAACGATAATTAAGATGGGATGCAAAAGAATTCATTGGTGGTGGAATCAACATAGGCAGCAGTAAGACCGAGGAGTAGACGAGTAATCTTGTATAAAAGCTCAATGTTTTAGTGGGGTAGAGGAAAACAATGATGGTTGCGAGTTCGAGATAGTTGTGATATGTGATCGATTGATCCATTGTAGCCTCATCTGCTAGTTCGCCATAATTGCAATCATGTAACCGTGATGCGATGGAGAGCTTACGCGAGTTCCAACGATGAACTGATGAGTGATAATAGATGAAGGAAAAGACAAAAATGAGGGCTTACACTATTAAGTTGTTGATTACCTGAACAACTTCCCATTTGCATGAGTGATTGTGATCTAGAGTTAGATTTCATTGCTTAAAGAGAAAATCAATACTGAAGGTAAGCACAGCAGTTAGCTAGGAGAGAGGTGTCATGTTGGATCGTCAATGTGCCATCTCAACATGAGGATGAAGTTAGCAAGCTATAACATGAAATTGAAGAGAAGTGGGGGTAAAAGAACTTGATGTGTCCAAAAGCTATTTGATGCAAGAAACTAGTTAAGGAATGGATAAGAGGTGGGCAATAGATTGTAGATGAGGTGTTGTGACTGTTACTACCACATGAAACAAAATGGTTCAAGGAAAGAAAGAGAAAGGAAATGAACACTTAAAAGCCAAAACCAATAGGAGAGAGATAGAGAAGAAAGGGAGATAAAAAGGAGCTTCGAAAGAAACCAAAGCAAGAAGTGAGGCAATCAAGTAAAACCCAAATATCTTTACTCAATTCATTGAATTTAAAATGCAATACATGACTTTTTTATTCATAAAAATATGGATACAAGATGAGAACAATTTTGAAATCAAATTTAACTTCATCCAAAATAATTTTTACTATTTAAAATAGTTCCACATTAGCAAGCTTTAGTTAAACTAAAATTAATAATAATACAGCACAACACAACAAAATAAGAAAAAAAAAGAAAAGAAATGAGCACTTAAAATAGGGACTTGCGATGAAAATTAGAAAAGCGAGAGAGAAAGAGAGACACCATAGACAATTAGGAAGAAAATGAACCAAAGAGAGAAGCGAGGATGAGTAAACTCAAATATCTTTATTCAATTCATTAATTCTAATATATCAGACATGACTACCTTATTTATTTACTCCTTTAATCAAGAAATAGGATTACAACATAAGATCAATTCTGAAATCAAATTTAACCTTACCCAAACTAATTCAAATTTAAACCCAATTTCCAAAAAGGACAAGTCATTCAAAATCCTAATTTAAACAAAAATAGATCCATAAATGCTAATCTATTCGTTTTTAAGCTATGCTAAGCACAAAAAAGCACATTTTTAGGTACTAAATTTTGAATGTGATTTTTTTTTTAATAAAAATCGGGATTGTAAGGACCCAATGAGTTGTTTAGCTATCCATGTAGCCTAATTAAGAAGATTAACACTAAATAAATTTGTTAATCGATGACCCATTTAATCACTACATCAAGATGAATTGGTATAATTAATACAGGCTAATACAATTTTAAGAGAATAAATTATGTGTTAGGTGAATTTGTATAAGTAGATTTTACGATACAACAAAATAATTAAACAATATGTTCTAACTATATATTACTGCTGACCTCATTTTTGAATTCATTTCCTTTTCTAGGGTCTTAGGATCTAGCTCTAGGAGTTCCTACTGATCATCTTATAAAACTAGAATTGAGACTCACCCTTCTAGAAATTCCAACCACTTCCTATTTTTCTTTGATGTCTAGCATTTTTGACACAAGACCATCATCTTATGAACGAGCGGTTATGGGTTATTTTGCGAAGATTCAAGGGAAATGTTTCAAATAGGACTTCAAGCCTTAGGAAGACATCGTCACGACTCTCTTTCGTCACATACACACGCTAGATGCACAAAGTTCACAAAATTGCACGAAATCGTATTTCAATTAAGCCCAAAGGAGGGGTCAAATTGAGAACTTCTCTGGATGACCTCCGACGACAAATTGGACTGCGCCAGCGCGTCCGGGATACCAAATTTTGGTAGGAAAGGACATCCATATTGCTATACTTTCGACACGAGAAAATTGACACGCAAATCGATGAATTTGTCAAAGCGACCTCTGACGGCAAAATGAACTGCGCCGGAGCGTCCGGAATGTCGAAATTACCTAAAAGGGGTGTCCAATTCGCAATTATTTCACACGAATTAAAATATGTAAATTGACCCTTTTAATTTAAAAATTAAGTCTTTTTTTTAATACTTATATTACTTTAATTATATAATTATAACACCTAAATCTTATTCACCTAACCTGCGACATTCATTTTCCTTTCCCTCGACCGAGAGCTGCTCGGGTGTGCCGTGCCCTAACTCCCGCAATTTCGCTTGGGCGTGGATCGATCGAACGATGTCGTCGAGCCCGAGCTTCTTCTCCTTTCCTCTGTCATTCGCATTTGCGGCTCGTCTCTTCGGTTTCTGCTCGACCGAGCAGCTTCCCAACGGTGGAACTCCACCTAGCTGACCCTTCCTCTGCCCTAGGCTGCATTTCCTCGCCTTAAATCTTTCTCATCCTCTCCCTTTACCTGATTTGCTGGCTAGAGAGGCTGGTAGGTGGCTGCTCTTCTCCTTTCTTTGCTATAAAGACCCCATTTCGGGGAGATCTTAGGGCTGGCCGAAAATTGAGAAAAAATGGGAAGTGCTGCCAAAATTTCTTCTCTTAAAAAAAAAAATCTTCTTTGATTTGTTCATCTCGTGTGCTTTAGCCCTTTTGGAAGTGCTGCTGGTTTTTTGTGGCTTGTTCGGTTTCTTGTTGGTTCACTCGATACCTTTGCTTGTTTGCTTGGTTGCCTGGTTGCTTGCTTGGCCATTGATATTTTTGATTGAAGCTTTGATAGAAGAAGGTGTTGCAGAAGTTTTTCTGGGTTTATTCTTGCATTTACTTTGGATTTGCGCCAAGAGGTAGCCTCTTTCCCTCTCTTAAACACTCAGTAACATTGTTGACTTTATTGCAAAATATTGAACTATGACGGATAAGATTCTTGAGGCAATACTGGAGCAACTAGCGTTGCTGTCAATGCTTTATGGTCATCTTCCCTTCCTATTTAATATCAACCATGAGAGCTACTGCAATGACCTTTTTTTTTAAGAGTCGATTCATGCATATCAATTAATTTGGTTTAGATCTTTGATTTGATTGCCTGAGTTATATGAGAAGTGCACATACATGCCACTTCATTCTTTATGTATGCGCCACTCAATTCTTTACATACATACCTCTCAATTATTATGTATTTGCAAACCCAAGCACAAAAACTGTTTCTTGTTAATTGATTCATTTCTATTCACGTTAGCAAGCCTTTCAAACATATGTATATATAAAGGTCTTGCCCTCATGCATTTTTGGAAAGAACTACAAATATGTCACTTGGAATCTGATTTTTACACATATGCTACTCAATCTTTGCGCACTTCACATAGTTGGCAATTAATTCCCATTTCTTTTTATCTTCCTTACACATGAAAAGGGGTGTATTCAACTTTTTTTTAATTTTTTTATTTTTTTTATTTGAAAGCTCTATTTGTCAACTTGCAAGGGTTGGAAGTCTTGATGATTATGTTTTACAAAATCTGAAACTTTTGGTGACGTATTTGCAAAATCTGAAACATTTGGGTGTTATATTTGCAAAAATCTGAAATATTTGTGGGGCTCATTTGCAAAATCTGAAATATTTGTGGTGTATATTTGCAAAACCTGAAACATTCAAGTGTTCAATTTGCAAAAATCTGAAACTTTTTGGTGGCGTATTTGTAAAACCTGAAACATTTGTGGTGTTATATTTGCAAAACCTGAAACATTCAAGTGTTTAATTTGCAAAAATCTGAAAATTTTTGGTGACGTATTTGCAAAACCTGAACCATTTGTGGTGTTATATTTGCAAAACCTGAAGCATTTGTGGTGTTATATTTGCAAAATCTGAAACATTCAAGTGTTATATTTGCAAAAATCTGAAACTTTTTGGTGGCGTGTTTGCAAAATCTGAAGCATATGAGTGTTATCTTTGCAATAATCTGAGAGCATTGGTTGACCTATTTGCGAAAATTTGAAACGCATGATAGGTGGGAGATGTTTCGGCTAGCCTTGGTATGAAGAGGTTTGATAGAGCTTGTTACTTTGCCCTCATTTTATTAATTTCTTGGCTTTGATGTTTGCTTTTTTAAGCACTTCATATTGTCAAATGGTAGCATGACATGTGGAAGCATTGGTCGAACATTTTAAAAATGCACTTTTATTCCTTACAAATGTCTATGGCAAGCATGTTTGGGCTTATTTTTGTTCTNTGAAACATTCAAGTGTTCAATTTACAAAATCTGAAACTTTTTTGTGGCGTATTTGCAAAACCTGAAGCATTTGTGGTGTTATGTTTGCAAAACCTGAAACATTCAAGTGTTCAATTTGCAAAAATCTGAAACTTTTTGGAGGTGTGTTTGCAAAATCTGAAGCATATGAGTGTTATCTTTGCAAAAATCTGAGAGCATTGGTTGTCATATTTTCAAAAATCTGAAACGCATGATAGGTGAGAGATGTTTTGGCTAGCCTTGGTATGGAGAGGTTTGATAGAGCTTGTTACTTTGCCCTCATTCAATTAATTTCTTGGCTTTGATGTTTGCTCTTTTAAGCACTTCATATCCACAAATGGTAGCATGACATGTGGAAGCATTGGTAGAGCATTTTAAAAATGCACTTTTATTCCTTACAAATGCCTATGACAAACATGTTTGGGCTTATTTTTGTTCCTATTCGTTGCCCTCCGTTGTTGGAACATATGCTGAAATATTTCTTAATGCTGGAAATTATATTTGGGGCGTATCTTGCTTCTTTTCTTACCCCGTTTGTTGGAATACATGCTGAAGTCATTTCAAAAGTGGAAAAATCATGTTTTTGGGCTCAATTTTGCCTCCTTGTGGGAGGGGCTTGGTTATGGCTTCATGAAATTTTGTTTAAAAGACCCTATTTTAGTTCATTTAATGAGATCGGGTTTACCTTCTTGTTGGATTAAATGTTGGCCGAAAATATACCTATATTAAATGGAGATTTGGCTTTGATTCTTTTGGAGTTTTCTGCCTTCGTTTTGAGTTGAATTAATTGGCTCGATTTGGGGTTTTCTGCCTTCATTTTTTAGCTGAATTAATTGGCTTGGTTTGAGGTTTTCTACCTTCGTTTTGAGCTGAATTAATTGGCTCGGTTTGGAGTTTTCTGTCTTCGTTTTTTAGCTGAATTAACTGGCTCGGTTCAGGATTTCCTACCATTGCTTTAAAGCTGGTTTATTTGGGGCTAGTTTGGTGACATTTTATTTCTCTTTTTGGGCTTTACCCGTGAGCTTGTTTGGGTTTGTTTGGAGCTGGTTTGGTGACTTGTGAAATAAAAAAAAAAGTTTATATAATTTCATTTTGAAGAAAGTATGGGATTGATATAAATTTAATTCAATAGGGGTTTGGAAATACGCAAAATTGACATTTGGAAAGGATATCCTCCTCGGGATTGATCCGATCATTTTCTTTTTAACGAATTTAAATGTTTTAGACCGATACATTCATGAGTTTTATCGATTTAACTTGGTTTTAAAAATAGATCGGTCTAGTTTTTCGTTCGTGTTGTTATCTTTTTTTTTTAACGGTAAGTTAAAATGTGAATTTTCGATTTAATTATATTCAGAAATGATTTATAATCTCAAGAGAAATAGGAGAGAAAGAGAAAATGAGAGAAACTTAAAATTAAAATTTGAATTTTTGGGATGATAAAATCTAAAGAGGAGATAGGGTAGCGAACAATTCATCTTTTCTTTTACATAAGGAAAAATGAATTGCAAATTGGAAGACTAGTTGGAATTGGAAGAAATTGAGAATTTAGATAACGATTGAGAGATTAGTGGACTTACACTTAGATCCCTTAAGCTTTGAATCAATTTAAAATCCAATTCCTTTAACTAGGATTGAAGCACAACTCACAAACTTTTGCCAAAATTATGAATTTACCCCTAGGTTTTAGGAGTCTGATAGCGAGCTAAGCTGAATCTATAGATGTTCGAGAGTTAGTGGAAAGACACTTAATTAAGATTAGACACTTTAGGACACTTCAAGTTTAAACTAAAGTGCAGGCTTCCTAGGTCTTAGGAGCACACTTTAAGAAAGAGTTCATCCTCCTAATTTTCAAATGACCCTAAGAAATCCAAACATCTAACCTCAGTTTAGAAGATAAGTAGGACACTAGGCACGAGAGTGCACTAGATTGTGACTCATGACTGATTTAATTAAACCAAATAATGAAATTCTTACATTAACTTGACCAAAACTGAAACCCAATGCTCCGGAATTTGAGTTTGTCCTACACTCAAATCCTCCTGGCAATTGGGGACGTCCCAATATCACATATAAATTTCCTATTCTTGGTTTTTTATATGTGATATTGTGTTTCATTTATTTGTTTATCTTTTTCCTACGATTTATCTGTTTTTGTTAACTCATTTTTCAAGTCATACTTTCCTCTTTTACACAGCTCATAATAGCTAAATTTAAAGGAGCAATGAATCTCTCAGGTGTACAAGTTTAATTTATATTACAACATTTTATTTTAAAGTATGTTATATTGTTTTCATAGTCTGTTATACTGCTTCCCCAACATGTTATACTACTCTTTACAGCACGTCATGTTCTTCTTTCAGTATGTTATATTGTATTTTCTCTTTACTGTACAGTACATTGTTATTGTTCTTTCATACTGCATGCTTAATTATTTTTGATATGCTACACCTTAGTTTAGAATAACTTAGTGGTTAGGAGCATGTTCAAAACTAAAACTAAACCAGGAGATGCTACTACGAAGAATTTGGAGTGAATACCGTGGGCAGCGCGACGAGGAACAATTTTAAGATGGATCTGCAGCAGCAAAACATCTTCACATCACACGAACACATTCACATCACCTATTATCTTCTTTAGTTTAAATAACAACCTACAGGATCACTCTTTAGGCTTTTTGTACAACTCTATTGTACAATTATAAGTCCTAACACTTTAGGATTCCGAGATTATCATACGGTACAGTGTAAATCCTCCTATATTTTTTAGGCTATTTGCGCAATTCGATATTGTGTAAACATAACTCCTAAATCCTAAATAATTTGCAAGATTGAAATATCAAATAAACATCATTTCAAAGACATAAAGTCAAACAATAGGATAGTTGGGAGGTCACCGGGGTTTTCTCTAGATCCGTGATATCCCCTACTTCTCTTCCATTTGAATTCCTTAAATAATTGTTCCTATTTTGAGTCATTCTCATTTGATTTTCCTATGTCCAATCGCGACAACCTAAACTTTGAAATCTTGAAAGCAAAACCACCTGATCTTAATCGAGAGTTTTCTTAAGTGATTTCGATCATTTAAGATGTAATTAACTATAGGGGTTTGCCTCTATAGGGAACCAGGAACCCAAATAAAATAAACCTTATCTAATCCTCGTATTAGATAGGGGAACTTGTCGGCAAATAAGACAATTCCGCAGACCAAACGGATGTCACAAATTGTTTAGTCTAGATGATTGAATCCTTATTACAAGTGATATATTTATTTCTTTGGGATAAGTATATTGCTTGTAGTATTGTATTAAATCATATAAACTATTTAAAATGTGAGACTTGTTTGGTCTCACTTATTTTAAAAATTAAAATGTTACTTTTAAAAATAAAAAAGAGTTATATTTGTATTTAAATTATTTTCAAAACCATAAAATCATTCACTTTTTCAAATCACAAAGTTTTATAAAAAAAAAATGCCCGCCAATTACATACTACAAAACTATATTACTTATATTAATTAGATCATATGTAAGAGTCAACTAAGGCTAAAATGGCATCAAACATAGAGAGGGTGAGAGTGCGAGTGAGGGCAAGAATGGAGAGTTGGTAAGCAAGGAGTTAAGAGTGTTATTCAGAGTTAATGGTACAAAGCTAGCAAGTGTATCAGAGTCTGTAAGGCATGTGGAGATAGGCAACTCATTCAGGTTTCAGCAACTAAGGTCTCTTGACTATTTATTTTCTTCACATGACTTGTGTCAAGGGAGAGCAAGCACATGAATAGTGAAGTACAATTGAGAATTATATATGTACTTGTGAAGGAGAAATCATGTTAGAAAAAGAATAAATTAATTCAATCTCAATTAGTTCATATGTAGGTGTGATTGCTTACTTTGTGAATATGGTATATAACTAAGTTTAGGTTGGCTCAAATACTCTGGGTAAGATAATTGAAGAAGTATCTAACTTTTCATGCTTTAGGCCCATTTGTTAAATCATCAAACTATTATCACACAAGAAATAATTTGATAAACTAAATAAGCAAACACAATGATACACATAACAAGCCCCACCAATTTTCATTCTATTCATTCTATGTTGTTGAAGTTGTAGTCAATATTTTTGAGCCACTTGACTAGTCCGCAATTGCCAGCCTATTCATCAAATTCAGGCATTTGCCAATCAGAATGGCATAGAGAGGAACTTGCAGGACTGCGTTGCTCCAAAAGATATGTTCTTTGGAATTTCTTGCTCCTAATTTTGAGACAAAAATTTTGACCATAGGTTAATGATATATCAAAATCTCTAGAAACAAACACTATCGTTGAACTTAAAAAAGGCCAAGATATGGTGCAGCAAAAGAGTTGGTGCGTAGAAGAATTATAGCCTTTGAAAAGATGCCCCCTATAATAGCCAGAATGGAATGCTTTCAAAGAGTAGAGCAAAACATTAAGTATCATCTAGAGATTTCAGCCACATTTAACAACTATATATTCTTCGTTTGAGTGTTTCCAGCATTCTAGGTATGTTGGTATATTAATCAATGGAAAAAGTCAAACTAATATGATCCTAAAAATATTTGCCGATGACAGTGGTTGCTTCATCTAAATGATCTCATTAACCTAAAGTTTAGCTGAGCGACTAATTTCAGGTCAGAAAATGTACTTCAAACATTCAAGGCCTTAATTTGTTCTTATCCCTACTGACCTGTTGCCCTCGTAGGTCATCAGGCTTGTTCGTGGAATAAAGTTTAGAGCAACAGAATATGGGTGTAGCATGTACAAAAAGGTGTACCAGAATTTAAAGGAAATTAATAGATGCAAATTTTATTGGAAGAGCTAGATCTATCAGAACTATATAAGAAAAAGAGATTATCATAAACCAAAAAGAAAAAAACAAAAATAAAAACAATTTTTTTTCTTTGGAGAGAAGATAAATGAAGGACCAACCTTCGCAATGGATTCAGGAGGAGGGGTGCCAAGAAAATCAGTCATAAGATCCAATTGATGAACCACATTCTTCCCAGGAAATAGCGGTTTTCCTGTAAGCATTTCTGCAAATATGCATCCTATGCTCCAAATATCAATAGCTGGAGTATACTGCAACATGCAAATGTCAGAGAATAAAGCCAATAATTTGCTTGTAGGAAGTAAACCATATCTTAGATAAGCAGAAGACTTAGGTTACTAATTAGTACATTTATCAGAAAAGCAAATCAAATGTTGAAAATGAAATTCAAATATGGGTCAAAATTGCCTTATGAACTTCTGAAGTATTGCAAAAATGACTAATCATATCCCAACTAAAAACATGTGATTTTGATAACTAATTAGAGGATTCCATCATCATAACCCTTTGTAGTTAGTTTTATGAATCCTCATCCATCATTAATCTTATTAATTGTTACATAAGTTACAAAACCTATATGTACCAAGAAACTTGCTCAATTTTCATCCATGAGATTTTTTATCTACTACTTTTTTTTTTATTTCAAATCAAATTAGAACTAAGTCATCAAATTAGCACAAATCAACTAACTTTGAACATCCTTTCTATGCATCCTCATAATTAATACAATAAGATGCAAACATAATATTAATTATCAATACTATTTTACTATAATTGAAACTTCTTCAATCATCTTACAACTGCTACTAATTTTAACCAAGATTGTATCATGCATTTCTTAAATAATATCAACTTCTTTGATTTACACATTTTCAACATCTACCAAATCAATTCTCATGGTTCTTGATAACATATCTTCTCAAGATCAATGAATGTCATATAAGGATTACTTTTTGCTCTATATTTTTCTTTAATTCTCTTAAAAAATGCTTCAACTATGACGATAAAAGGCCAAATTGATTAATCATTGCTGACATAAATTTCTATGCATATTTTTCATTACTTCCTCCCATAATGTCATGGTATAACTTCAAAGTTTAATTCCTCAATAATTACATGAATGTTCCTTAATTTTTAAATACTAATATCAAAATACTTCTTCTCCAATCATTTGGCTTTCTCTTGGCTTAAAAAAAAATAATGGTTCAGTCTAACCAAACCACTGTAATATCACCGATAATTCTTCAAATCCAATTGCATATTTCATCTAGCCCTAAAATTTTATTTTGACACATCTCCTTCAAAGCTAGCTTCACTTCATTTTTGGATCATTTTATAATGATTATACTATAATGAGTTTTTCCAAAATGACTTCTCGCTTAAATTTTCCATTTAACAAACTTCTCTAAGCAGTATTTTCATTTCCTAGATTTCTTCATCTTTAAATCTTATTATTTTACCTTCAAATACATCTAAACCCCACAAAATATTTAGGGCTCATATCTCTTACCTGAGTAACTTTATATATATTATTTTCCCTTTCTTTAATACCTAGCCTAGCATATAAATCATAAAAAATTAAAGGCATATTGCTTATAGCCTCATTCTCGGACTTTTATCATTATAAATCTCACTAATGTTTTTTTGACTGTTTTTAAAAGCATTTTTTTCATAATACAAATTAAGAGAAACAAGCTTATGAATTGTGACAAAAATACTTCAGAGAAATTATGCTGGAAAAGAAGCTCTCAATTTTTACAAAAAGTGTGAATCCCTCAATTTTTCAAAATCTCAAGTCACCCTCCTAAATTTTTAGTAGATCAGAAAGCAGCATGCCTCTCATTTTTTACATAAAATGCAAATAATAAGTGTAAATCTCTCAAATTTTCAAACTCCCGAGTCACCCTCCAATATCTTCAGTAGATTAGAAAGCAGCTTCATATCAATGCTCTAGGCTACTTTTGTCATAAAAATTGCACCTGCCAAACTATTTGATTGTAACCTCAGCTACTACAATGAAAGACACCCAGTTTGGGTCGATTGAGAAACCTAATTTCACAAATACTCTATGAGACCTGCAAGGATGAAATCCTAAGTGCCAACTGTGATGGCATCTTCACACCTATAAATGAAGGGCATTCTGGTCATTTTAAATGCCGCTGACAATACATGTGCGCATTAAGAAAGGATCTAGCCGCATATTGTGTAAATTTCTGTTAAAAACTTAAGTGACAAATGCTACTTCACCAATTAATGGGTAATGCTTCACTTGGTGCACAACAATAACTAGCAATATGAACAAGAAATAACATACCTAAAGTTATAAGTGATTCTGAAATCACTTGTATGTTTGTAGGTATGACAATAAATGCAATATTTTTGTGAATGTAAATGCAATATTTTCAAAGTCAATATATGCATCAGGTGTTTGTCATATCAGATAAAACATTTTTGCAAGAGAAAAGTTCAGCCTAACATATTATAGATGCCAATTCGTCAAGATAAGCTTGCTAGATCCCGTGACAGATACTAGAGTAAGCCAAGTGGTTCTGAGGCCCATCATTACGTTTTATATGAAATATAAAAATGCTAAAAAATATGAAATAAGAGCATAAAGAGATGAATTACAGCTTTAGAATTTAATACGCATGTTAGAAGCAAGGAAATTGTTGGAAGAGAGCAGGTTCACTGCAGTTATCAATAGATCATAATTCGAAAATATAAAACAGGGTATGTAATATAAAATGACATTTCAAAACAGTTGAATAACATGAGCAGATATGCACAACCGGCATTTGTCAAACATCATAGCAAAGATTTCGAAACTATTCATAACAAATTGTGTATGGCTAGATAACGATTAACATCAAAATCATTTTTGAAGTTGATAGATATCTATTTCAAGAAATTGGTGAACATTTTCCGTAAAAACTTAACCAAATCTAAACTCACTGCTCCCAACACAATGGAAAAAACAAAAAATTTAGTTATCACTCAACAACAACAACAAAATATTTATCCCACTAGTGTCATATTTTCATTTAATTCAAATAAATTAAGATCATTTTTTTTATATAAAATGCCCAAGTCATTCTATTTCTACCTCTGTTTTTTAACATAAGTCGAATATAATTCAACTATTCTGCTAATTGGATCATCAAATGGTCGACGTTTAATGTGACCAAACCATCTAAGACGACTCTCTCTAATTTTGTCCATCATTGTAGCTACACCAACCCTATCACAGATATATTCATTTTGCATTTAGTCTCTAAGTGTAAAGCCACTCATCCACCTAATCATTCTTATTTCGACAACACTTAACTTACTTTTATGCTTCTCTTTTAAAAGCCAACATTCAACGCTATAGAGCATTGCAAGTCTCACCACCATCTTATAAAATTTTCCTTTCAATTTAAGCAGTACTTTGCTATCACACAATAGGTTCGAAGCATTCCTCCACTTCAACCAACTTGAATTCTACTAATAACATCCCCATCAATATCACCATCACTTTGAACAATAGACTTAAGATATCAAAAGCGTTCACACCTTTTAATAATTTGATCATCCATAGTAACACTTATGTCACTAGAGCTACTACTACTAAAATTACATTCCATGTATTTAGTTTTAGTTCTACTCAAAAAAAGGCCTTCAGACTCCAAGGTAGACCTCCATAATTCAAGCTTTTCCTGAGCTTTTTCTCTCGTTTTATCCATGAGGAGGATAACATTAGCAAAAAGCATACACCAAGGTACATCCTCCTGTAAGTGTCCAGTAAGACCATCCATAACTAGAAGTTAATCTCTAATGTAAAACAACAAAAATAGGAAAATATTTGGTCAATCCTCCTTTTGTTCGAACACAAGTAATAGTTCTTGTATACATATTTTTAATGACTTAAATATAAGTCATACCAACACTTTTTTTTTCTCAAGAACTCTCCAAAGAATATCTCTTAGAACCTTATCATAAGCTTTTTCTAAATCAATAAAAATCATATGTAGATCCTCATTATTATCTCTTAACTTCTCCTTCAAACCTCTCAATAAATGTATAGCTTCCATAGCAGGCCTGCTCGGCATAAATCCAAATTGATTATGAGAAGTTTTTTTAATACGTCTTAACCTATATTCAATTATCCTCTCCCATAATTTTAAAGTATGACACACCAACTTAATTCCTCTATAACTGACACACTCTTGTGCATCCACTTTATTCTTAAAGATTGGGACCAAAATACTCTTCCCCCATTCCTCAGACATCTTTTTAGTTTTTAAAACAATATTAAAGAGTTTAGTAAGCCAAGAAACTCCCAAATCTCCTAAATATTTCCATATTTCAATTGAGATATCATCAGATCCTACAGACTTTCCAGCTTTGGTTCTCTTTAAAGCCTCATCAACTTCTTTTTTACTAATGCAACGGTAAAAATAAAACATTTTAATATTATTAATAATATTAAGATCACTAAGGTAGATCGTATTTTCTGAAACTTCATTAAAAAGTTTATCAAAAGAACTCAACCACCTATTTTGAATATTTTTTCTATGAAAAACACTTTTTGATTTTTATCTTTAATACATTTCACTTTAGTTAAATCTTTAGTCTTCTTTTATCTTTGTTCGGCTAATTTATACATATAATTTTCACCCTCTTTAGTATCCGGTCTATTATAAAGATCACTAACAGCAGAATTTTTTGCGTCACAGATTGTTCTCTTAAGACTCCCTACGGGTCTTTTAATATTTTTCCAAGCTCTCTAAGCTTTTACATTTAAACAAATTTTTATAACATACCTTTTTATATTTTATCTTTTCTTGCACATTATTATTCCACCGCCAACTATTTTTATTTATAGAATTTTTTTCTTTTGATTCTCCAAGTACAACTTTTGTCACTTGTTTAATAGTTTTTGTTACTTTATCTCACACAAAATTTGCTTCTTCATTAAACATCCCAAACTTTGAAATCTTGAATTTTACTCATAAAAATAATTTACTTGTGTCTTTTAGGTACCCACATATAATTCTACGACAATGATTCCTAGTAATCTTTATTTTACAACTCTTCACCTTAAAATGTAGAACTAACAATCAATGTTGAGTACTTAAATCCTTACTTGAAATAACGTTACAATTTTTACATTCTCAACGATCTCTTTTTCTAATAAGAAAAAAATCAATGTGTTTTATTAGTTTCATTCTTATAAGTAAGCATATGGTCACCTCCCAAAAGAGCCCTTAAGGGTGGTGGGCAGCCCAGGACTTAAATACTGCTTTTCGGGCCCTACACCTAGCCGATGTGGGACTATTTGTCCGTGACATTCTCCTCCACCCAATCACGGACGCCCCTCATCACGAATCGGCTTTACCGAGGGTCCCACTGGACCATGGAAAGTCCACACACCTGGCAGGCAGTAATCTGCTCTGATACCACTTGTCACCTCCCAAAAGAGCCCTTATGTGGGTGGTGGGCAGCCCATTTTTTAAATACTGTTTTTCGGCCCTACATCTAGCTGATGTGGGACTATTTTTCCGTGACATTCTCCTCCACCCAATCACGTGACGCCCTCGTCACGAATCGGCTCCACCGAGGGTCCCACTGGNTCAGATATCAAAAGCGTTCACACCTTTTAATAATTTGATCACCCATAGTTACATTTCTGTCACTAGAGCCACTACTACTAAAATCACATTCCATGTATTTAGTTTTAATTCTACTCAAAAAAAGATCTTTAGACTCCAAGGTAGACCTCCATAATTCAAGCTTTTCCTGAGCTTTTTGTCTCGTCTTATCCACGAGAAAGATAACATCAGCAAAAAGCATACACCAAGGTACATCCTCCTGTAAGTGTCCAGTAAGACCATCCATATAAGAAGATATGGGCTTAAAGTCGATCTCTGATGTAAAACAACAAAAATAGAAAAATATTTGGTCAATCCTCCTTTTGTTGGAACACAAGTAACAGTTCTTGTATACATATTTTTAATGATTTAAATATAAGTCAAATCAACACCTTTTTTCTCAAGAACTCTCCAAAGAATATCTCTTAGAACCTTATCATAAGCTTTTTCTAAATCAATAAAAATCATATGTAGATCCTCATTATTATCTCTTAACTTCTCCTTCAAACCTCTCAATAAATGTATAGCTTCCATATTAGGCCTGCTCGGCATAAATCCAAATTGATTATAAGAAATTTTTGTAATACGTCTTAACCTATATTCAATTACTCTCTCCCATAATTTTAAAGTATGACACATCAACTTAATTTACTATAATTTGCACACTCTTGTGCATCCCCTTTATTCTTAAAAATGGGAACCAAAATACTCTCTGACACTTTTGGCATCCCCTTTATTCTTAAATATTGAGACCAAAATACTCTTCCTCTACTCCTCAGACATCTTTCTAGTTTTTAAAACAATATTAAAGAGTTTAGTAAGCCAAGAAACTTTCAAATCTCCTAAAAATTTTCATATTTCAATTGGGATATCATCAGGTCCTACAGACTTTCCAGCTTTGGTTTTTTTTAAAACCTCCTCAACTTCTTTTTTACTAATGCAACGGTAAAAATAAAATATTTTATTATTATTAACAATATTAAGATCACTAAAGTAGATCGTATTTTCTGAAACTTCATTAAAAAGTTTATCAAAAGAACTCACCCACCTATTTTGAATATTTTTTCTATGAAAAACAATTTTTTATTTTTATCTTTAATACATTTCACTTTAGTTAAATCTTTAGTCTTCTTTTATCTTTGTTGGACAAATTTATACATATAATTTTCACCCTCTTTAGTATCTGGTCTGTTATAAAGATCACTAACAGCTGAATTTTTAGCGTCACAGATTGTTCTCTTAGACTCCCTATGGGTCGTTTAATATTTTTCCAAGTTCTCTAAGCTTTTACATTTAAACCAATTTTTATAACATACCTTCTTATATTTTATCTTTTCTTGCACATTATTATTCCACTGCCAACTATTTTTATTTATATAAACTTTTTCTTTTGATTCTTTAAGTACAACTTTTGTCACCTGTTTAATAGTTTTTGTTACTTTATCACACAAAATTTGCTTCTTCATTAAACATCCCAAACTTTAAAATCTTGAATTTTACTCATAAAAATAATTTTACTTGTGTCTTTTAGATACCCACATATAATTCTACGACAATGATTCCTAGTATTCTTTATTTTACAACACTTTACCTTAAAATGTAGAACTAAAAATCAATGTTGAATACTTAAATCCTTACTTGGAATGACCTTAAAATTTTTACATTCTCGACGATCTCTTTTTCTAATAAGAAAGCAATCAATCTGTTTTATTAGCTCCATTTTTATAAGTAAACACATGCTCATCTATTTTCTTGAATAACGTATTAGCAATAACAAAATCATTCGCTAAATTAAAATCTAATATAGCTCTATCTTCTTCATTAATCACTCCAAAACCGTAGCCACCATAAATATATCTAAAATCTTCTACCATTCTATCGATATGTCCATTTAAATCTCCTCCAATAAAAATTCTTTCTTCAAGAATTCAGGCCAAGTGAATAATTCAACAACAAAAAAGATCATCACCCAACTCTTAATGAAGCCTCAAGTTTGAAAAGCATACAATTTGAGTGATAAGAAATCAGATGAATTAAATTGTATATCCTTATAAATCTATAATAGTTTAATTTTAATTTATAAGCTAGTAAATCACCTTTCTATAGAAACTATACAATATCCCTTTCATATTACCATAACACTAATAGAAGTCCTCAACCGGGATGAAAATTACAGATCTTTTTGTTTTTAAGCTACGCTAAGCACAAGAAAACACATTTTTCTCTCCAACAAATGTAATAATGAACTTCATGCAAAATAATATAAGATATAATTATGAAATAGACCTATGCAAACATATCAAAGGGTTCAATCTCCTGCCTATATAGGATCTATAAAGAGGTTGATGTATGGCTCATAATCAATATAGGATCAACAGAGACTTACCCCTATAAGTGTAAAGATTTTGTATTTTTCTGAATCAATAGCCATGACCTTCAAATCAAAATAGGCAAACCTAGACACTGCTATAGACGCACCCCACACTCACATAAAAGAGGTCTAAACACTGCAAAATGGTATAGCTCCTAATCCGGACACCTCGAACAGATACCTTAGTAATTAAACAATACAAAAAAATATTTTGTCCGGATAAAAAATGTAAACTCAGCTTAGAAAATAATTGACCAAGCTTCGCTAATGTACTTTTTGAAATATATTGAATCAATTAAACCTTACTAATGTACTAATATAAGCATTTAAAATCCATCTCATTTAATGGGTTGAGATGTGAAGTAGATCATCCTCATTTTCTAGGTCTCAATGTCAAATTTAAACAATAGAAATTCACTATGTTAGAACATCAAAAAAAGTTCACTTTAAAACTTAAAACATCAAAAGAGTTGTGGAAGAATTTTATCATCGTTGTAGATTTTATTATGATATGATTTAGTAAAAAGTACAATTGTACTCTCTTGTATAACAAAAGCATGTACTCCGCTCTTTATTGAGATAGGGCAGCCAAAAAGTGCAATAAATTACCAAAAAAAAAAAAAAACCTAAATGATATAATCGCAAATATTNTTACAATTGTACTTTCTCTTTTATAACAAAAGCAGGTATCCCGCTCTTTATTGAGATAGGGCAGCCAAAAAGTGCAATAAATTACCAAAAAAAAAACCCTAAATCATATAATCGCAAATATTGGATAATTTTTGTCCACCGTCTTCTAACTCCTATGACCACCTTAGCATGAAGATAAACCTGTGACTAAGTTTGTGTAGCCTATTTTCATTGTAGGACAAAAATTAAACTTCTTAATTTAACAATTTTGACTTTTCTCTTATGTTGGGTTAGANAAAGATAAACCTGTGACTAAGTTTGTGTAGCATATTTTCATTGTAGGACAAAAATTAAACTTCTTAATTTAACAATTTTGACTTTTCTCTTATGTTGGGTTAGACTAAACAGGGATTGGATTGAGCCTTAATCTCATTGAATGAATGTTTATTTACATATGAGCCTAAACTAATGTGCAAGGGCTGCCACCAATATATTAGGACCATTATTTTTTGTTTCACTTTCAATGTAGGACAATTCAATCCACTTCTATTTGTATCCTAAAAACTAACCTTTACATGATGTTCAACATATGAATGGTTATGGTTGTGCAAGATATTTGGAGATTTCTCTTGATCACTCAACTAATGAGGAATCAAATAGAGCCCAACTCATTAGCAAACGAATATCTATTCAATTAAAATCTTAAGCTAATATGCAAGAGCCACCACTTATATATTAGGATTGTGATCCTTTATTTTACTTCCAATGCATGATTGTGCAACCCACTCCTATGCATATCTTGAAAATCAACCCCACATGATGGTCATGCGGAGAATCAAAACCTCAAGTTAAACTCAATACACTAGTAGACGGTTAAATATCAATCTAAAAGCATAATTCAGTGGTAAAATGTCACCATTAGTATTTAAATACCGAAACTCACTATTTCACATCTTGTTTAGGAGCATTAAAACCCCTCTCATATGTATCACCACAACCATACTCTCGCATGAGTCTCAATTGCATCAATCTTCAGCCTCTTCAAATTGAAGTTACATGCGCACTCAAGATTCCATATAGTGAAAACCCATTCATCCATATGCAGCCAACAAGAAACACATCCTTTCTTAAACCTCAACCATGATAGAAATTACAAAAAGGGCTGAGCAATAAACTATAACAACTATTTGATCATAGTTAAACCATTGATTATATATCGTTGCTAGTTATAATACAACAGTGGACGAATATTTATTAACCTAAACAATTAGATTGATCAGTAAAAAGCATGAGTAAATTAAGATTATTCATTTACTTACTTTCGATGAGGGATTATTTATCATAATTAGGAGTCTCCAGTTCTCCCCAGTTCTTGCCCACATCCTCACACTCATCCTCATTCTTTGTCTCTTCCTCTCCCCATTCTCTCGTTCTCCAAATCCCCCAGTGTCTATCTTCCCCTCTCTTTCATCCTTCCTAGGTCATTTATTACCCAGCTTCCCTCCCCATCTCACGCTCCACACACGTAACTCACTTGAGCTTTCTGCTAATCCACCTTTTTCACTACATTTGGCATTTGATGTTACAACATTTTACTTAATTTCAATAAGATATAAGTAAGAGATGATGCATTATTGTTTTCTCTTACTCCCGGATCTTGACAAGGTATAATAAAATCGTGAAGGTGCAATCTAATATCACTTTTCTATGGAGCAAGTCATTTGAAATCAAGATAAGTAGATGAAACTTTCATTGCCACACTAGGCTAGCAAACACTACTCTTGAGCTCAGAGAAAACCAGTTTGTTTCTTTGCTCTAGATTTTGCCCAACCACCGTATCCATAAGGATTATGACCACTAATATTTATGTCCACATAAATATCATAATCCTTTCTTATCTTCTAACCCATGAAATCAGTAAGAATCAAGACACAAATTTACTGAATGAAGCTTATTCAATTGACTGCCTGCTGAACTCAATAAAGGCTGGTAGCAGAGCTCGATTAAGGATTGCCAGCATCCAAACCAAGTTCCACACCCTTGGAGGTCAAGTCTGCTCGTCCATACCCCCCAAATCTTTAGTAAATAAAGAATAAAAATATGAAAGAATATACCCAAAAAATATAGAAATGAAAGAAATTAGCATTACAAAAAAAATATAAAACGAATACACTGAGCTTAAGGTGAAACTAACCACCCAGTTTTATTAATCTCAAGTAAAATATCAAAGGTAAATTGTAATCTTCAGTGAAAGTTATAGCAGAAAAAATGACTGGTTGCACCAAATACAAATAAACGTGGATATTTTCTCCGCAGAAAAAATTACAGCACAATTTTTGAAATATGTTATACCATTTCAACAATCGCCTATTAAGAACAGTTCATCTATTTGACTTCTCAGCTCAATTCTATATATATGTGGCATTGAAACTTACTTTGGAGAAAAATGAACCACATAGTTCAGGAGCTCTATACCACCTTGTTGCCACATAATCCTAAATTTCAGGAAAAAGGGACAACATAGTTAATAAGTAAAAAAGTCAACAAGTAAAAAATGCAAAAGAGGGTTCCTGCTATACCACTCTCTATCCGATAAGAAAAAAGAAATAAAATATAGATATGGGCAAAAAAATTAGGGAAATTTACATACATACTACATAACTTTTATGTATTTTCATATCTAACACCCAAAGTTTGATGTTTACACTTATAACAAACACCTAGGAGTCATATACCTGTGCATGAAAAAGGTGTTCTTCACTTTCAAAAAGGGTGGTATTTTTGAAGTAATATTAAAATTTTAAGCGGTATGCATGTAAATATGAATATTTAAGTTTTAGATATGTAAATACATAAGAGATGTGGTATGTATGTAAATGCCCAAAAAATTAACATATTTTTATTGAGGAAAGAGTAATGTACGGTCCAAAATATTGCTGAAGGAGAATCATTAAAAGACACCCGAGCAAGGCCAAAGTCACAAATTTTTAACTTGCAGTCCGCATTTGCAAGAATGTTTTTAGGCTTCAAATCTCGGTGAAATACATTCGCTGCAAAATCAGCGAAAATAGGACATTAATATGCCAGGTTATCGCAACAAAGTATAACTCTACATAAACTAACTATAATTTAAGCCTGATAAAAGAACTAAATCAATAAACCAAAAGTAGCAACCTGAATGAATATATTTAAGAGCCCGAAGAAGCTGATACAGGAAAAATCGATGATGTTCCGGACTGAGGTCATCATTCACCTTTAAAACTTGATGAAGATCTGATTCCATTAGCTCAAAAACAACATAGATATCTCTAAATTCTCGTCTGGATGGAGGCAGCATTATGTGTTTAATTTCTACAATATCAGGATGTCTGAGCAGTCTGAGAAGCTTGATTTCTCTAAGAATTCGTGTTGCATCAGAAACATGCTCGAATACATCATTGATCNAACAAATTTTGAAGAGACTCTTGGGATTTTGAGAGTTATATTTAAAGAGACTTCTGGAGATTTAAAAGAGAAACTTTTGGGAGGAAGAAAATGGATAAGTGGATTCTTTCTAGAGAGGGAAAGTCTTCAAGGCTTGTTGTGGATTTAAAGGAGAGGAGAAGTGAGAGATATCTTCTTCACTACATATTCCGAAAAAGTTTGGAGTGAATTGTAAGGTTAGTGAGTGATTCAAAGGAACTTGAAGGAGTGCTTGGGAAAGAGTTTAAGATAAGTTGTGTACTTTGCTTATTTTACTTTGTCTTGTCTTTTAAATTTTTATTTATCTATAAATCAATGTATTGTTATTTCTTCCCATTGAGATCTAAACAGTTTCCTTTTTTTTTCTCCCTGCAATGAGGAATAATTAAGTGTATGAATGTAGATTAGTAGAAGTGCTTTTAAAATTTCATAAATTGTGATTATTAAAACTTTATGCTTCATTTACTTGCCAATCTGGTCTATTGATTTGTTAAAGTTTTTTTTGTAAAATATAGTGACCCGAAATGAGCTATGTTCAAACATAGTAAGAATCACATTTACTCTAATAGATGAGAATATAGTCTTTGAGGTTAAGTGTAAATAAATAGGGAAATAAGTTTTGATGGGCGTAGAGTTGGAGATCTTAGGGTTACAGACTAGAATCCACAATTTGGTCCAAATGTTTGAAAACTAAAGCAAGGTGTTAGCCCTGAGAGGAGGGGAAGTGGGAACTCTAGAGTGAGAGCTAGTATCTTCCCAGTTTTACCATGGGTTTAGGGACCAAACTCTGGATTAGTCAATGTTCTTTTAAAACTTGACCGAGGGTAAATAATATAATTGCTCCTATTCAGCACAATACCTTAGTTATATTTTAAAAAAAAATTCTCACACTAATTATAAACTCATTACAAGGGGAAAGATGTTTTATACAAATTCAAACTCTTCATACATTCTTATTTTATAGTAGAGGTAACTTTGCATTTTAAAGCCTTTTTAAATAATCTTGCATTTACATTTTGCATTTGTTTTGCATACCAGCATTCCTTTAATTCTATAGGTTTACATGTTTCTCAAAAACTTTCGATCATTTCCTATATAGGTTTTTCTAAAGTTAATAGTAGGTTTTATTGAAATCAATTTTATAAGAGTTTTGGTTTTTCCCTGTGGGATTGATACTAGGGTTTTGAAAGGAAATCCTATATTACTTGAAATAATGCATATACTTGCGTAGTACCCTTAGTGTGTAAATCTTTTTTATCATCTTTATATAAT
Organism: Phalaenopsis hybrid cultivar; assembly: GCA_002079205.1. Taxonomy (NCBI): domain Eukaryota; kingdom Viridiplantae; phylum Streptophyta; class Magnoliopsida; order Asparagales; family Orchidaceae; genus Phalaenopsis; species Phalaenopsis hybrid cultivar. The sequence continues at coordinate 373,909 of JXCR01022952.1, forward strand.
ATTTACTTTTGCACACTANTGTTGATCACCCCTCATATAAGACAAAAGCAACAGAAAGAGGGCTCTGATGTCCGATGCGTTGCCTATAGTAGGCCGCTCGGGCTTCGTGCTCCTTCACCTCGGATTCCAATATCTCCGGCGCGCGGCGGAGTTCGACACTTGATGCAGAACGCAGGCGTCTCCTCGGCTCATCGAAGCTCCGATCCTAACACCTATTCGCCGATCATGCCGCCATC
>JXCR01022952.1:374619-394426 GCA_002079205.1 Phalaenopsis hybrid cultivar
GAAAACATAACAACAGTATCAATTTACTAAAGTAAAGTAGACACACAAAAAGGAAGTATTTGAGTGAAAAAAGAAAAATATATGATGTCGGAAACAATAAAAAAATAGATAAAGCAAGGAACAGTAGGACTGAAAAGTCTAAACTCGGTGGCTAAATCTACAATGAAACAAGAAATGCACTGATTAGGAACTAAGAAGTAAAAAAGTAAAAACTCAAAGAACTGGTCATGGTGCCGTACGCAAGAGAGGCAAGAAATTAAAAGTACAAAAACAATTGCCCAACAATATAAGAAACAGGAAAGCAGGCCCTCAAAAGTCAAAAGACGAATCCTAAATCTCGACTTTAACGCGAAAGGGACTGCGCATCTGGCGTAGAGCTCTGCCGTCCCGAATATCAAAGCATTCTAAATCCACAAAAGCAACAAAAACAAAATCCTGAATCCTTCCTTCCTAATAAACGTATTCTAAAAGAACGGTCGATATGGCGAAATCCGGACGCAACAACCCCTACTGGCTATTTCTCCTTGAATAGAAGTAGTGAAGGAAAGAAAATTGAACCAAGTACAACACCGGAAATGAGAACGAAAACCGAATTGAATTTTGAATCAAAACATAAATGATTGAATAGGAAAAAAAGGAGAACGAAAAAGACGGCAAACCTTCTTCTGTGGCTGTCCAATCATCATGGCCATCCCGGGCAAACGGATGTTCGCCAGACTAGTTAGATCGAAATCCACCACAGCTCCGAGCTCTGCCTCCCCCTTTACCTCTTCCTCTTCGTAGTCCTCTACTTCCTCAACCTCTTCGTCCTGCCCTCGCTCTTGCAGTCGCTCTGCACTTACGCGGCTACGGGAGAACAACNGCTTCGTAGTCCTCTACTTCCTCAACCTCTTCGTCCTGCCCTCGCCCTTGCAGTCGCTCTGCACTTACGCGGCTACGGGAGAACAACCGGCGGAGGCCGTTGAGTAGCTGTTGATCACNAGAGAACAACCGGCGGAGGCCGTTGAGTAGCTGCTGATCACCCCTCATATAAGACAAAAGCAACAGAAAGAGGGCTCTGATCTCCGATGCGTTGCCTATAGTAGGCCGCTCGGGCTTCGTGCTCCTTCACCTCGGATTCCAATATCTCCGGCGCGCGGCGGAGTTCGACACTTGATGCAGAACGCAGGCGTCTCCTCGGCTCATCGAAGCTCCGATCCTAACACCTATTCGCCGATCATGCCGCCATCATATAGGAATCGGCGGGATGTCGTGACTAGAGTTAGTTCCCTGGGTGTTGGGTTTGCTTGTAATATTTTGCAGAAAATAATTTATTTGGGGTGGAAGTTGTTGTCAATGCATGGCTCAAATTTTGGACCATTTGTCCGTNCAGAAAATAATTTATTTGGGGTGGAAGTTGTTGTCAATGCATGGCTCAAATTTTGGACCATTTGTCCGTTTGTTTCTTTGTATTTAAATTTGTAATGATGATGTAACATAAAATTATATATTTGACATTTTATCAGCATTAGAAAGAAATATAAGAAATTTTGTGTTTTTCTTTTAAAGTTGATTGCCTGAAAGATGATAGTGAAAGTTGATAAGGGTGGTGAAGACAATGGTGATAGATTCCAATGATAGGACTTTGTGAGTTTTAGCTAATGAAACTTCATACTTATTTATATGTATTCACATAATCACATTTATTTGTTTATAATTGTCTAGTTATTATTGCGTGATTGCAATTTTTCTATCACAAATGCTTTTTTTGATCATCTGATTACAATTGTGTATGTACGATCACTCAATGACAACCACTCATCTATAAATAAGCGACCCCTATCACATGACTAAGGTTGCTCAACAATCACCACTTGNCGACATCTTGATCTCCAGTTTTTCTGCTTTTATTTTTCAAATCTTCTTCTTCCCACTTAGATCATCATTTATCTTTTTTTTAAATGACCATATGCTTCACTACTCATCACTAGATAAGAACCACTCATTTTTCTACATAATAGACCCATTTAGACAACCTGTTGGATTGACTTACCTATTTAGTCTCTTCACCAAGAGCTGAAGTGTCAACTTTCAAGTTCCCAAGAGGCAAGAATGGCACCTTTGATCAGTCCACTGAGTTTGCCTAGCTAGTGGTTCAAAGGATTGACAAAAGATCAAAATAAAGATCAATGTTGAAAGGCTAGCACATGTCATTGACTATTTATGAGATATATAACGCCCATGTTGTCATCTTACTTAGGCATATCATGCACATATATTGCACCATACAATAACTGATTATTATTATTTTTTCTCACTCTAAATAATCTCTCGAAAGAGGGGGGAGGTGATCAAAGGTAATAGAAATAGATGCGTACTTCTACTTTTCTCTTTTTTTTTATCATGTCTCTCATCCTTTCTTCTTACGAAAATGAAGCGTCATGTTTAAAGAACATACGTTTCGTTCTTCTGCAAAAAATTCTCTTTTTTATTAGGCCATGAGCATCTTAGCTGATTCTTTAAAATGAATAATTTAATAGTTTTAGTCACTATGTTATAAATACAAGCACGAAGTGTACAAATTTTCCTACCAAAGCCGGTCACGTTACATCACTTCAAATTTCAATCTTAAGCCTCGCACGTGTAATCATGCATGCCTTTCTAAATGCCCAAATCCCACTTGTGTCGCCCAATTTGTTTCCCTCAAATCCCTCATCCAGGCCCTCCCCGTTCCCCTCCCCAACCAGCTCTAGGCTAGCCAACCATGGATGAACGGCAGACCGGGCGACGACAAGCGGCGATTTCTCACGATTTAACCGGGCGCAGTGGCATTGCGCTTCTCAGATGGATCCAGGATCACGCGCCGAACTCGAGCCAGGTTGTGGGTTTCCTTTCTCTGGTCATCTCCGCTGCTATTCTTCTCATCCTAACTGGGTTGACGGTGAGTGGAGCTACGCTGGGTCTTATCGTGTTCGGGCCGTTGTTGTTAATCACGAGCCCAGTGTGGGTTCCAGTGGGTGCAGTGGCTTTTGTGCTGCTTGCCGGAGCCGCGTCGGTTGTCGGTGCTGCTGNTACCTCTAAGATTGATGTGTAAAATTGATTGATGTCATCATTTATTAAGCCAATATACACTTTTAACACTGGTGTTGATGTCTATCGACCTTGTCACCCACAAGACGTCAATCACTAATAATATCAAAGATGATTTTTTTTTATCGAGTGATATATATTTTTTTAAAGAAGAACGACTAAACATGTCATAAATGATCCATCACAGACAACTATAATGCCTCCTAATTCCTCTGGCTTTTATTATGAATATCATTCTACAAAATTCATGTCAACTATAATATATCAACACATTATTTAGTTAGTACAAAGAGCAATATTGTACCATATGTCATATAACAGTGCAATCATTTTAATTGGATTAGACTCCAATCGAAGCAATAGTCTCCTAACCAAGAGAAGGTCAGAAAGGAGATAGGGACAGCATCGGTTCTTCCCTTTGACAGAAGTGACTCCATTGAGAGTACCAATGGTTGAGATTGTCAAATTCATTCAAAACAGGAATTCTTTAAGAAGACCTTGCCGATGCAGGCATACAGTCACTATTGGGACCTAAACAAATATTGTGTCTGTTGCTAAGATTAGTTTTTGCCTGAGGCAATATTTTTTTCTAAAATGAATGATGGTTTATGGTGGCTCATAAGCAAATTAGCAATTAATGTTGAACTAGAATAATAATGAATATAAATGGACTTTGGAAACTAAAGACCCCAAGATCGCCACCCAAAGGACTTGTGGAACATGGGGAACACATCCTGAACTAAAGTAAAGGAATCATAAAAAAAAAATACAGAAAAATAAAAAATAGAGAATTGGAGGTCACATAGACACACCTCGAAGAAGAAAGGTAGGCCATGTTAAAGCTAATTTATCATTAATATTCAAAAGATAAAAACAAGTAAATTTACAAGAAAAGCATACATTACGTCATTAACTATAAAAAGATAAAATACGAAGGCAAGTCACTTTTGATTTTTTTGTTGAATCGGAGAACTGAGTCTCTTCTCTTTTAGTTGAATTGAAAAACTCTTATATCGTTTGTTCATGGAATCTACCACTAAGGCTATCAAAAGGGATCTTCTTATGTCGGTTCTACATCAAAGGGCTTGATAAGGCAAAAAAAGTTATGTTGGTGGATTAGCTACCGCTTTCACCACTTGTCGAAACAAGAACACAAGTGGAGAAACAGAGGCTAAGGAACACTCCAGATATAGCCATCAGGTGATCCACTAGTCACTTACAAGGCCTATGAATGTTAGTTATAGTATTTTTTAAAGAAGGGGTTTCTCGCTGGAAGCGACACATGAATCAGTCTCAGTATCGCAGGTGTCATCTCTCTAGGAATAAAGTTGTTGGCATTAATATTTGATTTAAAGAGTGTAGGGTGTTTGCTCGAATACTATAAAACCTTGTTTGATGCATGTATTGATTCTCGTAGTGTAAGACATTCATTTAAGACACTTTGACATGTATTGGAGGGTAAGCAACTCGAGTCATTCAGCTCGACTTTGGCATTTGCTTGAGAAAAGACCAATTGGCATTGTTTGTCATGTTGTTTTGAATGGACGACGGGTTTCATTCAAATATCTGGCACAAATCGGGTTTGAATTGTCTCGACCGTCAATGAACTTGTTCAGATAAACTCAAATGATGAAACAGATTGCGCGAGCGTGTATGGAATATTGAATTTGTTATATTGCTAGGGTTCGTGCACAAGTGGGTGACACACAAAATGATGCATATTAATATTGAAAGGGGTTTAAAAATAAATAATATATATATATATATATAAAGCTCTGCTCGATCCTCTTCACTCCATGATGCCTTGGGGATCGAATCGCGCCCGATCAACCCACTCGTGCGAACCGCCACCTCGGCGACCGCCTCTTCTCGGCAGCACTCCTTGTTTCCATTCTTTTATTCTCTCTTTTTTTTTTATTTTAAAAGGAGTCGTCAGCTTGTCGATTATTGTATACTTTTCTTATTCGAATAAATCTTCCTTCCAAATCAGATCAGTGATTCGAATGACAAAGAAATCAAATAAGAATGAACATACGATAAAGTGACAAACAAAATAAAGGGGAAAATGTGGAGAACTTACGTGTGATAAACCTCACAATGATACATCAAGAATGTTCGCCCAAACAAAATCAGACAGAGACACCTTAGACTAATATCCGTGAAAGAGTATCTACGCAAACTATTAATAACCAGAGAGTCAAGTTTATGTACATGTTTTGAGGTCAGGAGCACTCCAAAAGAAACGTGTTCCTACTAGTTAATTACATCTTGGGTGACATGCCTAAAATATGTTGCTTTTATTTGTATATTTAATGCTTATTTTTAATGATATTGCACTTTAATGAAAGATATTTTTGACTTTTTTGGTTGTAGGTACACTAAATAGAGTAAATGGAGCAAATTGAGCAAAAATGGAGCAAATTGGAGTCAAATGAAATAAAAAAAGTTAATGTTAATTTGGCATCTGAGCGCTTGACAATAGAGAGCATGGTGCCTAGGTGTCAGGATTCGGTGCCTAGGTGCCAGCGACAGTTATATAGAAGATGCATTGAATTTAGACAAATTTTGAAGAGGTTTCTGAAGAGACTCTTGGGATTTTGAGAGTTATATTTAAAGAGACTTCTGGAGATTTAAAAGAGAAACTTTTAGGAGGAAGAAAATGGATAAGTGGATTCTTTCTAGAGAGGAGATAGTCTTCACGGCTTGTTGGGAATTTAGAGGAGAGGAGAAGTGAGATATATCTTCTTCACTACATATTTCAAATAAGTTTGGAGTGAATTGTAAGGTGAGTGAGTGATTCAAAGGAACTTGAAGGATTGCTTGGGTAAGAGTTTAAGATAAGTTGTGTACTTTGCTTATTTTACTTTGTCTTGTCTTTTAAACTTTTATTTATCTATAAATTCAAGTGTTGTTATTTCTTCCCCATGAGATCTAAACACTTTCTTTTGACTTTCTTTCTGCAATGAGGAATAATTAAGTGTATGAATGTAGATTAATATAAGTGCTTTTAAAATTTCATAAATTGTGATGATTCAAACTTATGCTTCATTTACTTGTCAATCTAGTCTATTGATTTGCTAAAGTTTGTTGTAAAATAATCACATTTAGTCTAATAGATGAGAATATAGTACTTGAGGTTAAGTGTAAATAAATAGAGAAATAAGTTCTGATGGGCGTAGAGTTGGAGATCTTAGGGTTACAGGCTAGATTCCACAATTTGGTCCAAATGTTTGGAAACTAAAACAAGATGTTAGCCCTGAGAGGAGAGGAAGTGGGAACTCTAGAGTGAGAGCTAATATCTTCCCAGTCTAACCACGCGTTTGGGGACCAAACTCTGGATTAGTCAATGTTCTTTATAAACTTGACCGAGGGTAAATAATATAATTGCTCTTATTTTGCACAATACCTTAGTTATATTTTAAAATTCTTTTCTTACACTAATTATAAACTCATTACAAGAGAAAAGATGTTTTATACAAATTCAAACTCTTCATACATTCTTATTTTATAGTAGAGGTAACTTTGCATTTTAAAACCTTTTTAAATAATCTTGCATTTACATTTGCTTTGCATACCAACATTCCTTTAATTCTATAGGTTTAGATATTTCTCAAAAACTTACGATCATTTCCTATATAAGTTTTTCTACAGTTAATAGTAGGTTTTATTAAAATCAATTTTATAAGAGTTTTGGTTTTTCCCTGTGGGATCGATACTAGGGTTTTTAAAGAAAATCCTATATTACTTGAAATAATGCGTATACTTGTGTAGTACTCTTAGTGTGTAAATCTTTTTTATCATCTTTTTATAATATTTAATTTTGCACACTAGTCGCTAAATATAAATTAGGTCAAGCTTTTAGCTATATCTCTAAAATTAAATAATTGTGTAACTGAGGGTCAAGTTAAGTTCTTGGCGTCGTTGCCAGGGAAGCTTAGCAACACAACCTTTTTGACTTAGTAAAATCTTAATTTTTAATTTTAGAAAAATTATAGTGTTGTTTTTATATACGTTCTTATATTTAAAAATATAAAAAAGAGATATATTTACTGTTTTAGTTAGTGTGTTTTGCTTGTTTTAATATTTATCTTTAAAAAGTGTATGCATAGTGCAAAATCTGAAGGTTTAACACCTTGTGATTCTAAGTTAGAGGAAACTATTAGAAAAATTAGAAAAAAATAAATTCTTAATTTACAAGAAATGACAAGTATTATACATAATAATTTAGAAAATCAAGTTAATGAGAATGTATCAAAATCATTAAGAGATTATGTTAACGATATGGTAGATGAAATTCATTAAAGTATACAAACTCCTGTCGTAGAAGCTAATGTATTTGAATTAAAACTTATTATCATTCAGATGATACAAAATAACCAATTTGGGAGAGCTCCATCTGAAGATCTAATTTACATCGTGCAAGTTTCTTAGAACTTTGCGCTACATTTCAATATAATGGTGTCTCCAATGATGCTGTTAAACTTAGGTTTTTTCCTTTTTCCTTAAGGGATAAAGCTAAATTGTGGTTAAACTCATTAAAACCTGGATCTATTTGAACTTGGAGTGACCTAGCACAGAAATTCTTGGTTAAGTATTATCCACCATCAAAGACTGCTAAGCTTAGAAATAATATTACATCTTTTTGTCAGTTTGAAGAGGAATCAATATACGAGGCTTGGGAGCACTTTAAAGAACTTTTTAAGAAGTGCTCACATCATTCTTTGACCGATTGGTTAATAATTCAAACATTTTATAATGGGTTAGTAGAACCTTCTAAATTTATTATTGATATTGTTGCTGGTGGATCATTAATGTCAAAACCTTTTGATGAAACATATTCTTTTATTATATAAATAATTATGAATAATTTTCAAAGGTTTTCTGAATGGGTAAATCCTAAAAGAATAGTCAGTGTTCATGATTCTCGCATTATTTCTTTGTTAACATCTCAAGTAGCTGCAATATCAAGAAAGTTAGATCAATTGGGAATGAATTTATCTCAAACACCTCAAGTGATTGAGGAAAATCCATTTTGGACAAATGATTGATTCCAACATTCTTACATTTGAGTATTTGAATGCAATTAAAAATAAAACTAATAACCCTTATTCTAACTGTTACAACCCAAGTTGGAAAACCCACCCCAACTTTAACTAGAATAACAATTCTGGTGGAACTGACCATCAATGGGGAAACAATCCAGCAAACCCATTATAAAACTTGAACAACCAATGTAGTACTCACTGTAGACCAACTTATCCTCCTAGATTTAATAGTAGTCAACAAATTAAAGAAAAGAAGTTTTATATAGAAGAAATCGTGTTACACATGGGTAATCAATTACAAAGTCAAGGATCAACAATTAGAGATATAGAAAATCAACTAAGATAATTGCTAATTCCCTTAACAATAGGCCTCAGGGGAGTCTTCCTAGTAATAATGAAGTTAATTCTAAAAACCAGAACAAAGAACAAGTTAAATTTGTCCAATTAAGAAGTGGAAGAGAATTTGAGATGAGAGTTCAAAAAGAGAATGAAGTTGAGAAAGAGAGAAAAGAAATTGAAAAGTCTGACGAAGATATTCCTCAAGACCTAGAAAAACCTATTTCTCAAATGAAGAACAATTTAGAATGACAACCACCTCCATTTCCTCAGAGACTCCGACAACAAGAATTGGATAAACAATTTTTAAAGTTTCTGGAAATATTTAAGAAGTTAACCGTTAATATTCTATTTGCTGAAGCTCTGGAACAGATGCCGAGCCATGCAAATTTTATGAAGGATATTCTTAATAAGAAGAATAAGTTTATAAATAATGAGACTGGTTCCCCTAAGTGAAGAGTGTAATGCAACAATTTAGAAGAAATTTTTTCGAAAACTAAAAGATCCTGGTAGCTTTACTATTCCATGTGCAATAGGAGATAGATTTTATGGGAAAATTTAATGTAATTTAGGGGTTAACATCAACCTTATGCCTCTATCTATTTTTCAAATGTTAGGCTTAGGAGAGATTTCTCCCACTTCTGTAACTCTTCAGTTAGCTGATAGATCAATTACTTACATGAAGGAGATTATGGAAGATGTGCTAGTAAAGATAGATAAATTTATCTTTCATGTTGATTTTATTGTATTAGATATGAAGGAATATAAATAAATCACACTCATTAACAACACATAAATATAAAATTTTGAGGAAAAATTTAATCACAAACAACAACAAATGAAGCAGAAATTGTAAAGAAAAAGGATAACTCATTAACTCATTACCATCCATGTTTGCATCATCACCATAAAATAAAAAAAAGTTCAAATAGTTACAAACATCATAATTGTTAAATACATTTATGATTGAAGTTAAGAATAAAAAAGAAATAAACTTTGATCTTTTACAACGTCCAAACTACTTATTCCAGATTGAGGAGATGCTACATAACAATCACCCACCAGAAAAAAAAAGCTATTTTAATTGGTTCAATTCATGACATTGTTGGAAGAGAGAGACCATCAAGGTTGCCACTAAGCTTGCCTCCAAGTCGGCAACCTGTTCTTTTTTCCTTCAGATCAACAATGATTTTCTTGGCCTTTATATATGCAATCCCCCACATTCTGCTAGTTTGCTAACGTCGTAACTACCTATTCGCTCAGATCACCTCATATCGTGCGATCTCTTGCTTCTTGCTCATGTGAAGTGCGTTATGAGAACCTCGTTGGGAACCGAAGTAGGGGTTGGGGCATCGTGTCCCTCAAGCGTCCGATAAGGGGAGACCACTGCAACCTACAAACATCATGGCTGCCTCAAGAGTGATTTTGTCTTTCTTTAGGACCTTGCATGCCATCCTCAATGTGCATCCCTGCAAGGAGTAATAGATCATACTCGATGAGGAAAAAAAAAACATAGTCATATCAAGGGAAGCTAAATTAGCTTTTGGAAACAGATCAACATTGAGCTATTCCTCGGTCTTCTCTTTCTATGTGTCCTTCAAAACTCTTGACTCTCCATTTCCATGAAGGCCATATGAAGCAATCGCTTGGTCAATTCTCTTACAGATGCATCTACACTCAAGAAATATAAGATGATAGCATGAAAACTCGCGTGTTTCCCTATGAACAAGTGAAATTAATTCTCACACTCCAAAAGGCATTGTTCGTACCACTTGAGCTAAGTTTAGGGAGCATCACAAAGCTAGATCCCTTCAGTCTACTCAATAGATTAGAAGAATTGAACTCCCACTGTATCTTTTAAATTAATAAGAATGTGTGTTAGCATAAGACGTTCAGATAGAAGTACTGCCACTGCAAAACCCAAAGAAGTCTCCTCTAAGCCGTTTAAAGCAAGCCCTAGGGTAGAGGCTCCATGAGCAGGATAATCTGAGGGAGCCCCTCCTGATCTTCAATTTTTTTGCCTTTATTTTCAAATCTTCTTCTTCCCACTTAGATCATCATTTATCTTTTTTTAAATGACCATATGTTTCATTACTCATCGCTATACAAGAACCACTCATTTTTCTACATAGTAGACCCATTTAGACAACCTGCTGGATTGACTTGCCTATTTAGTCTCTTCACCAAGAGTTGAAGTGTCAACTGTCAAGTTCCCAAGAGGCAAGATTGGCGCCTCTGATCAGTCCACCGAGTTTGCCTAGCTAGTGGTTCAAAGGATTGACAAAAGACCAAAATAAAGATCAATGTTGAAAGGCTAGCACATGTCATTGACTATTTATGAGATATATAGCGCTCATGTTGTCATCTTACTCAGACATATCACACACATATATTGTACCATACAATAAATGATTTATTATTATTTTTCTCGCTCTAAATAATCTTTCGAAAGAGGGGGATGTCATCTAAGGTAATAGAAATAGATGCGTACTACTTTTCTCTTTTTTTTTTATCATCTCTCTCATCATTTCTTCTTACGTAAATGAACTGTCATGTTTAAAGAACATACGTTTTGTTCTTCTGCAAAAAATTCTCTTTTTTATAAGACCGTGAGCATCTTAGACCGATTCTTTAAAACGAATAATTTTATCATTTTAGTCACTATGTTATAAATACAAGCACGAAGTGTACAATTTTTCCTGCCAAAGCCGGTCAGGTTACATCTCTTCAAATTTCAATCTTAAGCCTCGCACGTGTAATCCTGCATGCCTTTCTAAATGCCCAAATCCCACTTGTGTCGCCCAATTTGTTTCCCTCAAATCCCTCTCTTCAGCATCCAGGCCCTCCCCGTTCCCCTCCCCAACCAGCTCTAGGCTAGCCAACCATGGATGAACGGCAGACCGGGCGACGACAAGCGGCGATTTCTCACGATTTAACCGGGCGCAGTGGCATTGCGCTTCTCAGATGGATCCAGGATCACGCGCCGAACTCGAGCCAGGTTGTGGGTTTCCTTTCTCTGGTCATCTCCGCTGCTATTCTTCTCATCCTAACTGGGTTGACGGTGAGTGGAGCTACGCTGGGTCTTATCGTGTTCGGGCCGTTGTTGTTAATCACGAGCCCAGTGTGGGTTCCAGTGGGTGCAGTGGCTTTTGTGCTGCTTGCCGGAGCCGCGTCGGTTGTCAGTGCTGCTGTTGCTTCGGCTGCTGTAGCGACGTGGCTATATCGGTACTTCACAGGTCGGCACCCGGTTGGGTCGGATGGGATCGATTTCGCGCGGAGTCGGATCGCCGACACGGCGATCCATGTGAAGGATTACGCTCGTGGGTGTGGTGGGTATTTTCAGAGCCGCATCAAGGATGCTGCTCCGGGGGCATAGGTGTGGTCGTCGGCTTGCATGCTGTTTGTGTACTTATGGTAGGTATCTATCTGGTTGTTGGATTCTTGCTACCCTTTTGTCCTTGTTTTATTTATTTTTTTCTTTTTTTTTGGTGTAGAGGTAATTGAGCTTTCTTTTAATGCCTGCGTTAATGCAGCATAAATAATTAAGTGCAGCTATGTACGCAGCCCTACTTGCGTACTCGGGCAGAGGTCCTTAGCTGGAACCTAATATTTACTCGTTACTGCGAAGGCTGGAATGTGGATATGGTTCTAAGGCTCCTGTCTTTATATGCGATGTGTTAATAAGTTAGTTTTAAATGATGCAGAGAACAGCAGAAGTTGCATTCATGTTGTATGTGGTGAATTTTAATTAGCTCGAAGTTGCTTTGTAACTTATTGTCATATATTTAGAAATTAGAATCTTTTACTTATGCCAAAATGATCTTAAGAGAGAAAATAAATTATTAACAAATTCAGCCCATCTTGTGTTTCAACAAGAGCAGAATTGGGCAAGAATATGAGTTCTCTTAAGCAATGCGTCATGGAGGGGATGGAAATAAGAACTATTTGACTTACCTTGGAAGGGGTAAAAAAAGATTTCGGATCAATTGGACTTGTGTTCGAAATGGTGTGGGCAGAAAATTTTGGCTCTTTTTCATTTCTCCATATTTTGATCCTGTGGACTCCACATGTGCTTTGAAGTTGGGTAGCAGGCAGATCACTTAAAATTTATTGTGATTTTTTTTTTTTTTGACATGATTGTGCTGGGAGATAGAGGAAAATTATGCCCATACTGTGAAAAAAAAAGAAAAAAAAGAATAGCCCACAAAAAAATTATAAAACCATTTTTGTTCAAATCACGCAAGAAAAGAGACATTTCACATTAAAATGCTTATACTAATGTTATTTTTGTTTTAAAAATTTGGGATTATATAAGTAAATGTAAAAGTTTAGCTGTTAGATATGTAAATTCATAAAAAATTGTGTGGTATCCCATTTACCTTTATGCAGTTTCACCCAATTGATGGCTATGTAATGTTGCTACAATTGTAGATTCAGTTTGATTTTGGAGAAAATATAACTCTAACTTCTCTTGTACAACATAAGGTTATACCTGTGTCTTTATGAAGGGGAAAAAGCTTAGGATTATTGAAAAATACACTACTTTCGTAGTTAAAAAATTAGTCCCCAACTAAAAANTCATTTTCTCAGAGACTCCGACAACATAAATTGGATAAAATTTTTTTAAAGTTTCTAGAAATATTTAAGAAGTTAACTATTAATATTCTATTTGCTGAAGCTCTGGAATAGATGCGGGGTCATGCAAATTTTATGAAGGATATTCTTAATAAGAAGAATAAGTTTATAAATAATGAGACTGGTTCCCCTAAGTGAAGAGTGTAACGCAACAATTTAAAAGAAATTTCCTCAAAAACTAAAAGATCCTGGTAGCTTTACTATTCCATGTGCAATAGGAGATAGATTTTATGGGAAAAGTTAATGTGATTTAGGGGTTAACATCAACCTTATGCCTCTCTATTTTTCAAATGTTAGGCTTAGGAGAGATTTCTCCCACTTCTGTAACTCCTCAGTTAGCTGATAGATCAATTACTTACATGAAGGGGATTATGAAAGATGTGCTAGTAAAGGTAGATAAATTTATCTTTCATGTTGATTTTATTCTATTAGATATGAAGGAATATAAATAAATCACACTCATTAACAACACATAAATATAAAATTTCGAGGGAAAATTTAATCACAAACAACTAAAAATGAAGCAAAAATTGTAAAGAAAAAGGATAACTCATTACCATCCATGTTTGCATCATCACCATAAAAAAAATAATAAGTTCAAATAGTTACAAACATCATAATTGCTAAATACAAATAAAAAGGCAAAAAGATCGTCAAATATGCATGCAAAGTTAAGAATAAAAAAGAAATAAACTTTGATCTTTTGCAACATCCAAACTACTTATTCCAGATTGAAGGAGATGCTACATAACAATCACCCACCAGGAAAAAAAACTATTTTAATTGGTTCAATTCATGGCACTGTTGGAAGAGAGAGACCATCAAGGTTGCCACTAAGCTTGCCTCCAAGTTGGCAACCCGTTCTTTATTCCTTCAGATCAACAATGATTTCCTTGGCCTTTATATATGTAATCCCCCACATTCTGCTAGTTTGCTAACGTCACAACTAGCTATTCACTCAGGTCACCTCATAGCGTGTGATCGCTTGCTTCTTGCCCATGTGAAGTGCGTTATGAGAACCTCGTTGGGAACCGAAGTATGGGTTGGGGCATCACGTCCTTCAAGCGTCCGATAAGGGGAGACCACTGCAACCTACAAACATCATGGTTTCCTCAAGAGTGATTTTGCCTTTCTTTAGGACCTTGCATGCCATCCTCATTGTGCATCCCTGCAAGGAGTAATAGATCATACTCGATGAGGAAAAAGAAAACATAGTCATATCAAGGGAAGCTAAATTAGCTTTTGGAAACAGATCAGCATTGAGCTATTCCTCGANTCTTAATGATTTGGCAAACTTGAGTGTTTTGAAGAAACAATGCAAGGTAAAACCGCCATTAAGTGGCAATTGATAATGAAAGAGGATACTGACTCTTTATACAAAATAACACTCGGACATGCTACCGATGGTTAGATGGTTAACAAAGCGTTGCACAACTATAGCTGGCTTAAAGCTGCTTCCATAGTTAAAAGAAAATCCCAACAAAAACTGGAGATGGACTGGTGAGAAGAACCTAACATAGTAAAAGCATGAACATTTATTTAAACTGTTACTACCATTAACTAGAACTTTAGTTAGTGTTTATTCTGCATTTCAAAATTCTGGCTTCATTAGTAACCATGTTTTTTTTGTAGATTGAATTTGAAGCACTATCTTGCTAAAATAAATTCTTTTGAACACCTTTACTTTATTGACCATGAAGATTGATTTCTTTTATGCTTCTACTTCTTTGTAGTGGTGCTCTTCTTTAGCATTTCAATTTCAATCATGTTATTGGATCTTGTAATTTCTTATACTAATATAACGCCCCCATCTAATAAATCTTCAATAAAATAATGCTTTGGCTTTGTCTTGTAGTTAATAGAAAATTGATTAGATGTTTACCTCCTTGACCATCATAAGGACACTATGTTTTTGTTCTCTTCTTGTCTCTTTTAAGTTATGCAGCCCTACAATTTCAGGGCGCACTTAATTGTGGTGAGGTATTTGCACCATCTTTCAGGAAGCACAAAATTTGTTTCATTGCTTGTCAATGTTTTTTCCATTTGAACATTTACAGGCATCGGAACATGTATCGGTAAAAGTACTGATGAAACATAAGAAATTGTTGCTTAATGTTCCATCTCATGTTAGGTGTTTTTTTTTTTTTACTTTTAAATGGATTAGAAAAAGCAGTAATTAAAATTTTCAACTTCTATCATATTAGGTGTGCTTAATATTTTCTCAGTATAATCATCTTGAAATAGTTTCAAAATACTAATTAATCTATCACGAATAATTATCACCAATAAAAATTTCTTTGCTTATTCAGGTTCTTCATTTCAAATTAATTTTATAACTATTTTTTTAATTTATTAGTCTTAGAGATATTTCCCACCATAATCATTACATCATCCACATATAAAAGAATGGTGTTGAAACTTCTATCTGTATGGTATCTGTTGAATCTAATTTGAACCATAATTTTTTTTTGATATTTTCATGAGGAATAGAAGCCTATCTTTGATCAAACAAATATTTATTCAGATTGCAAAAATGTATTCTTTTTTATGATTTTGAAGTTTAGATTATTCTTTGTAGTTGTTCTGTATCACTTGAAAGAAAAGCTGTCTTTCTACTTACTGGTTAAGTTGAACTTTGTTTTTTAATATTATGCTCAACACTAGTTCAATAGTTGTCATTTTTATAACAAAAGACAAACCTCATTAAACTCATTTTTTTTTTAAAACCATTTTACTATCCTTTTTTGTACGTCTGAGTGCTATTGTGCTTTTACTTGATCATAGATTTTATTTGTATTGTGCTGCTCTCTTAATCATTGGTAGCCAAGGTAATGCTAAAGTGTTACTTATGTATAAGGTTTTGTTATCTTATTTTATTGTTTGTTGTTACAGTGTCTTTAACTGCCATTGATTCTTCAAAATACCTAGGCTCTCCACTATCTTTAAAGCAATAAATAATGCAAAGAAGGAGAATATTGTGAGTGGATGAAGTATTATGACATATTTTGAAACTATATTGTAGGTATAATCAGCTTGATTATCTCAACACTCTCTTTAGTCGCTTGACTTTTTCATTACATCTCAAACCTATTCACTTATGTAGGTCTGATTCATAGCATTATTAGATATTTATCTATACATGATTGTTATGGTATGACTCATATACCATATAGGGACAGACGCTGGAACGAAGCGGAAGAATCTGTCCAAATCGGGAAGTTACGTTATGTGGGTTGCGGGTGTTGGGTCAACGCCCCGCTATACGGTACAGGGGTAATTTGGGAATTACATATTGTACTGTAGGGTTTACTCTATGATTATAAATAGAACTGTTTGTAATCCTAGGTCTTTGAGAGAGTTGAATATTGTATTATGTATTCTTTTTTGAATATTGAAAATGAAGTCGCCGTTCTGCTCCCGATGATGTAGGCATCTTTGTCGAACCTCGTTAAATCTCTGTGTGTTCTTCTGGATTTGTGTCGGTTCTAGTTTTTCTTCGCCCTAATTTTCTCAACAAGTGGTATCAGAGCCAAGGTTTGAGGGCAAGGAAGAAATTTCGTCGGCGCGAGGAAGAAAATTTGGCGGCTAGCCAGAGGATTTCCGCGAGGAAAGTTTCACCAACAGGCGAGATTTGCGAACGGCGGATCTTGCAGGACGCAGGTTTTCGCGCGAAGGGTAGAAGTTTTGCGTGAAGGGGTTTTCGGATCAGGCCTAGATCTGCGAATCAGCTAACTAGAGGCTGTGAATCGCGACTTTCAACAAGGTTGGCGAGCGTTCTGTACGGAGGCCGGCGTTCTCGTGTTCAAAAGGATTGAGGCACGCGAGGAGTACCAAATTTCGCGGGACACAGAGGAACGTCGAAAGAAAAGTAGAATCGTTTCTGCTAGAAGGAATATTTTTGTGCTGCTGGCTATCCGCGGAGAAGATCAGATTTAGGAAAGAATTTCTTGCTGTGTTAATTAAGATGGAATTTCTCGTGGAGTTAATTAAGAAGGAAATTGCTTGTTACTGGGAAAAGCTAATAAAGCAAAGTTTAACTAAGGAAATTCCTTAATTAGGGTCCGGAAGGAAGGTAGGGCTGCAGGTGGAGGAAATAGAAGGCGCACGAAATAGGAGGAATTCGAAAATTAAAAGAAGCAAAGTTTTTTTTTTCCCTTGGCCCACGGCGGGATCCAGAACAGGAAAGGAGCGGAGAAGGAGGAATCAAAGGAATATTCCCTTCAACTTTTGGCTTTACCGCTGTTGTGCACAAGAGGAAAGGAAAAGGCTGCTGCGCATAGGAGGAAAGGAATTTCTTTGCTGCAGAGGAGTAGTTGTAAGGGAAGTTAAAATTATGTTTATTAAAAGCATTTAATTAAGGAAATTTAATTAAAAAAATTTAATTAAGCAAAATTCCTTAATTAAGGAAAAAGATTTTTTTTTAAAAAAAAAAAAATAAATTTTGCGGATTGTTTGCAAGGCAGACGGGCTCACGGGAACGAACAAGTGCGAAGCAGTTCGGATAAAAGACTACGGCAGTTCGACAAGTTATGCTTCGGGGAGTTCGCGGTAGAGGCGGCGTCGCGATTTTGAGGCACGACAGTTCATGAACCTTCGCTACATTAGGCGAGGTGGAGTTCGCGAACAGGAGTTCGTGTGCAGTTACCGCGAACATGAGAGTTTGCAAACAGAGGAGTTTGGTAGAGTTCGACCAGCGGAGTTTGCAAGTTCGTCGCAGGTGGAGTTTGCGACAGGTGGAGTTCGGTAAGGTGCTGGCGAGCGAGTAGACGCGATTATTCACGAACAGTGGTTTCACAGAGGTATTTCGCGAAGGGTTTCGCTAACGGGACAGCAGTTTAGCCGAGGTGCTGGCGCGAACAAGAAAAGTGCTTCAACCCACATTTGTGCATAAGAANATCACAATATAGCTGTATAGTTTAATTTCTATTTAATTCTTAAATCATGTAAGGTTATTTTAATCATAATAGTTCACAGATTCCTTATGCCATAACCCAATTTTGATTCAATGCTAGATCTGACCACCATGTTTTGCTTGTTGCTTCTCCATATCACCAAGTTTTGACCAAGAAATATGCAATAATTGGATTTTGATCTTCCAGTTATTATACCTGCATAATGTTTGCATGTGTAGACTTTTAATGTTAATTTATTATGCCTTTGAAATAAAACTCATCTTTTCAGGTTACTCTTCAAATAGTGTAGCATATCCTACGTAACTTTTTAGTGTTTTTTCTTTTGGATCATATATGAATTGGCTAATCACACTTATTTAGTATGCAATATTTGTTCAAATATGGGCAAGATAGATGAGTTTCTGACTAGTATTTGGTACTTCTCCCAATCAATTTGTTGTCCTCTGCCTCTCCCATCTTTTGATTTGATTCAATAGTAGTTACAGGTTTATACCCTAGCTTTTTTAAATTCCTTCAAGGGATTTGTTACATACTGAACACAGGACTTAAACTGTAGGAAAAATATTTTAATTTCTTAAAACTATTTTATTTGAAATTTTTTAATTGAATATTATTTAAGATTTTTCTTGTTCATCATTTCTAGTAATAATGGTATCATGAATATACTTTTGTAGAGGCATTACTCCTCTTGGTTCGAATGTTTGAAAAAAAAAAACACATGATATCTTTGGTTTTGTTTGTATGTTATACTTTTCAACATCTTTAGTAAAGATCTCAAACTAGGCTCCTAGGTGATTTTTGTAGTTCCTTAAAGACCTTTTCTTCAGTTTACATAGCTTGTTAGATGTTTCAAAGTCAGGGCTATTTTGTTGTTATGTGGGCATATGTGGAACTAAAGGTGGGACTAAGAGAGCAAAAAAAAGTTCAAATCATAGTTTTTATAATCATAAGGGAAATCTTTCCTTGAGAACGAGGCTGTGCTAAGGAAGGTTTAAATTGCAATAAATTTTACATTAACCATTCTTCCTAGAATGAGAATTAAAACATTTGTACCTTTTTTTGAAGTCGAGGAGTAACCAAGAAAGACATTTGATAAAGTCCATTTTACTTATGTTTTGACAAATAGCATATATAAAAGGAGTGCAAATTAATATTTTGGGTAAAAGGCCATAAGAGTTTTTGACATGTGGTTAGAAATTGGTAAGATATTCAATGAGTCTTATTTTCCACTATCTTTGAGGAAAATCTATTCATAATGTAGGTGGTATTAGAGCAACTCCCCCCCCACCCCCAATAAGATTTGGGAATATTCGCTCGAGTAATAACGACAAGTGATATTAAATAAGCAGTGATCAATTTTCTTTGCAACTCTATTTTTATTTTAATGTATTTATGCATATTGATTCATGAGTAATGCATTCCTTTTGAATTGAGTCTAACATTTGATTAAAATAATCTTGTGTTATGTGATCTTTAGTTTTTATTTTCACTCTAAATTGGTTTTGAACTGTAGAATGAAAATTAGTTATGATGTTGCTAACATGAATTTTTCTATTGATAAAAGATATCCATGTATATGTAGTACAATCGTCAAATATGGATACAAATCACCAGGCTCCTAAAATGTTTGGGGATGGTGGATATATATCAATGTGGATTAATGCAAGAGGATACAAACTTTTTTTATTATAAATAAGAAAGATTTTACGAGTATGTTTGTTGACTCGTAGACTTCTCAATGAAAGTCCGTGATATTTAGGAACTTGAAAAGAGTATGAAAGATCTTTTTAGAACTAAGTCGGATGGTTG
>JXCR01022952.1:397795-426070 GCA_002079205.1 Phalaenopsis hybrid cultivar
ATGGACCTAGGCTTTATCAACGACATATCTTGGCACTAAATACATAATTATCACACAGCTTGGCTGCAACGGCGGTAAATTCCTTATTTAGCCTGGATGAGAAAATGCTCTATATCTCTGGCAGTTCTATCAATTTGCTAACATTTGAAGTTGTGAATACCAACCAGGTAGCCAACTCTTGCATATCCTTTGCCTTGTTTGATGAAACGTCTATCTGGGCATTTTAGCTTTCATAAGTAGAAAAGTTGAATGGAGCTTGGAAATAAAGAAACATTTTTGGTTATGTATGAGGAATGTGTGCTCTATTAATAGGTGCCAATACCTCTCCACCATGGCGAGGATGTTGAGCATATTGCACACTTTGATCACCATCTCCTGCATATGCCTGTAGAACTAATCATGAGCAGATACAAGGTAAGTGATTTAAGGGATTTTTGAAAAAAAAGGTGCTTTGATGAGGGATCGATATTGGTGGTCAAGAAGTTGTCGGTGATGTTGGCTTCGGTCTATGCACAAGGAAGTGCTAGTTATAGAGGAGGGTGAGGCGGAAGATGGTAAGGCTGGTGAAACTCTTGATCATCTTGAGTTGATGTAAGGTTGTTCTGAGGAGTGCATCTAGATGTTTGATCCCCATCTTCTCTTTGTCTACCTCCTGCTCGCAATTGGGAGTTGTGTACAATGGGCACTAAGAGAGAGATTCGTGTATTAAAGGTTTGTTGGAGTTAAGGTAGTAAACGAGTTGAGTCGAGCTCGAGCACCCTCGGTTGGCGCTTGAGATTTATTAACTAATTGAGTTCGAGCTCGTGCAGTCTATGAGTTCGAGCTCACTTGTTTATTATAAAATAGAGAAAATAATATTAATTTAATCTAGTATTATAATAAATGATAAATAGAATGAGTAATTAGGAGATAAATAATAAGAAATCATTTGATATATAATACAACAACAATAATAAGAAGCTTTTATTCCACTATATGGGGTCGGCTACATGAATCTTTTTTTTTTCATTGTGTCCTATTGAGTGTCATATGTACAATTAATTCATTTGATATACAATATAAAATATTATTTTATAAATATTTTTAATAATTTAAAGGTAAATTTTGAAATTTAATATATTTTAAGTATATTTTATATTAATATTTTCTGAACGAGCTGGCTTATAAGATAACGAGTCAGGCCAGAGTTGTCCTTGAGCTTGGTTTGTTAGTTCATCAAGCTCAGCTCGATAGCTCAACTCACGAGCCACTTATTGAGTCGGTTCTAAGTCGGGTAGGCGCACTTAAAACCTTAGTTGTAGTTATTAAAGATGTGTATGATGGGAACTAATAATGTTAGAAGTGATTGCTCAGAAGTTAAAGAGTTTTCAATTATAATAGGCATGTATAAATGATGAACATTGAGTCTTTTGAGACTTTTTATAATTTTTTTATGCAGATACTTAAAAAAAGGTTACTCAAAGTAAATTTTTTTATGCAATTTTTTCTCAAATGACAAGTGAGAAATAAGAATAATGGGAAAAATGTTGATAAGATGAGAACTTTAGTTTAAAGATTAGCATACATGGCATGTAATTTTTATATGCATGTTGTTAACAATTATAAGATTATTAGAAAAATAAAGTCATATGTTGGTAAAGAAGTATTAAATATTTTAGATCTATCATATGAGAAACTACTATATAAATGAAGATACAACTTTTATAGTTGGTACCAAGATACTAATATAGAAAAGTGTTTTGGGTATTTGGCTATAAGGGGATATCTGAAAGACTTAAAGTTAAGTTTTATAAAATTGCAATTAAATTAGCAATATTATATAGACTTAAAGCCAAATTTTTGTGTGCATGATGTTAACAATTATAAGATTATTAGAAAAATGAAGTCATATGTAGTTAAAGAAGTATTAAAAATTTTGGATCTATCATATGAAAGCTATTATATAAATGATGATATAGCTTCTAGAGTTGGTACCAAATGATTAATATAGAAAAGTTTTTTGGGTATTTGGCTATAAGAGGATATTGTAAAGACTTAAAGTTAAATTTTATAAAATTGCAATTAAATTAGCAATATTATATAGACTTGAGTTTTGGGCGATAAAAAGACTGTTGATATGGTGAGCACAATGAAATGAAATGCTAGAATTAATTAGTGGAAAAATAAGAAAAGATAAATATAGAAATGGTTTTATTGTAGGAATGATTGCAGTGATATCTATTGAAGAAAGGGTAATTGAAAATATGCTTAGTTGGGTTTAACATATGCAATGAAGGGTGGAAAAGTACAAATTAGACAAGCTGAAAAAATTAGCTTGATGAGGAAGGAGAAAGGTCTAAACCCAATTTGACATGGCTAGTCATTTAAAATAATTTTAAATAATAATTTTAAGAACTCAAAGAACACTCAACATGAATGAATAAAAAATGAGGCTTCATAAAGTTCTTTCCAAGTATTTGGGATAAGGCTTATAATAGTGATTATAATGAATTGATCCATGTATAGATGAAATATTCTATGCTTAAGCTCTTAATCCTATTGATGCATTTGATAATCCAAATGACAAATGTGAATTCATATCAGCAGTAACTTATGTGAAAGTTGCTTTTGGTTTCTATATTTGTTGATCCTTTTTTATGATACCTAGATTGTTTTTTTTTTTTTTTGAATAATTTTGCACTTTATAAATGATCAATAGATCATTTAAGCAAATTATTCTCATTCTTGATTGATTTGATTTTTACATGATATTCCTTACCTAAATTGTAAGGCCCTTTTATGGATTCATGGAGAGACCTTCCTTTTTCCTCGCAAAAAGAATTGGGGCTCGTTAGTTTGATACACTAGGTCAAATGAATCTCAGGTTACAAAAGTTCATGTAGCTTAATATTTTAATTCTTGAAGCTCCAAGATAAACTTTAATATGATGCTTAAGATGAGTGAGGTTTTGACTTTCAAGTGTTAATTCAACGGAAAATTTACTTGTCTCTTTGTAGTTGCTTGAGTTTATTTTTTGGAAATATTTCTTGAAACTTTCTAGTAGTAGCTATTCATTTAACGGTGATGTTTGACTTGCTAATTTATTTATGCCCTTTTGAATGAAGAAGGGATTTGGATGCAGTAGATTGAAACTATTTCTTTTTTCATGTCAATCAATGGCAGC
This sequence comes from Phalaenopsis hybrid cultivar, assembly GCA_002079205.1. Taxonomy (NCBI): domain Eukaryota; kingdom Viridiplantae; phylum Streptophyta; class Magnoliopsida; order Asparagales; family Orchidaceae; genus Phalaenopsis; species Phalaenopsis hybrid cultivar. Next base: position 400,959 of record JXCR01022952.1, read on the forward strand.
ATTCTAAAATAATAACAACCATCCCAAGAATAATATCATATTTTCTTAGGTATGCTTTTTTTTGCTGGTTTAGAATTTATGATTGATTTTGTGGCATTATTTCAGATATGCATGAGTTTGTTGATCGTGAATAAAAATAACTAGAACAAGAGTTTTGAGAATTGATATCATTCCTATCAATATCACATTGAAATTTTGTGCATTCTTGTTCATCAAAGAAGACACATGTAATAGCTTTTAAAATGTTCCCTAGGTTAAGTTTAATAAATCGGCGTGTCAACTAATCATTCTTTAAGCAATTGGCTATGCGATGATTAGTGCCCCCTCACCTATTTAACATGAATCAATTTTACGTAAGATGCTTCTTAATAAATTGCACAATGAATATAACTTAAATTTAAGTGAGCTTGTTCTCTTGGATAAAATAGTGGTAGTTCTTATTTTTCCCCATTAGCATATTAATTAAGGTCAGATCGATTCTTTTAGTGGCAGACTTATATTTCTTTTAGTCATTCCTTTATGATCAATGGTTTTAACACTAGCACTTTGTACCTTGTTTTCTCAAATAAGGTCACTTTATTAAGGATGTCATCCTCTTGTCCAAATTTAATTTTTATAAGTTGTCTTCCTCTATTTCGCATGACTTCAAGATGAGAAGTGATAAATCCTTGAAAATGACCTTCTATTTTAGGTTGGAGATATTCCTTTTATTCAGCAAAAGAGGCTAGGCCTATGAAATTCTGTTCTACCTTGATCTATGTGACGTGTATTAATTTTGTGAAAGTTATGTATTGAAACATGAACTGAATGTTTGGATTATTGGGTTTTGTGATGGNTTATTATTGACATAGATGTGTTAACCTTGTGTCCAAATTCATGCATTTTACTAAAAAAATATTGTAAATTAATCCATATAATTAAGGTTATTAGGACTTAATTACTTTTGTTAGTAATTTTATTCAAATATTATTCTATGTTTTACATATGACGAGATTCAAGAAATTGTTGTATAATCATATTGAACTTAGTCAATTTAATTTTGTCATTTTGTGGCCCTAAATAAATTTTGAAATAAATATTGATTAAGAACCATCTTAAATTGCTTAAAACCATGAGATGCCCAAAATAATAATTTAGGTAAATGCATATGATTTATCTCTAACTTATTCTTTAATTAGTATTGTGGTTCTTGATTCATGCTACAATTAAGGTGTTACCAGCTAAGAGCAGACTTGATGAAATTACATTCAATCTCATTATTCTCTTTGAAATCACTTTGTCTTTGAATTGTTTTTTAGTGATTGATTTGTCTCACCTTTCTCTATTGAAAGAAATTTAGTTAGACTAATTATAAACCAATTTTTAACAAATCAAACAACTCAAGTTCCTTCTTCCTCTTTTTTTCTCACATTTGAGCATTTTTTTCTCTTAGAAAATTTTTTATTTCTTCCATAAATCTTGAGCAAGTTGATGTGCCTGAAAATGTACTATTTTCCAAACTATATTTTATAATGATATTGCACTTTAAATGTATGTTTTCTTGTGTTTTTGGTTGTAGGTATATCAAATTGAAGAATTTGGAGTGATTTGAACAAAATGAACAAAAATGGATCAAAAAGGAGCAAACCAGATCGAACTAGGGCAGGCCGGAGCCATGGGGGGCAAAATCGAGCACTTAAGAGTCCGTTCCCGGCGCTTAAGCGCCCAAACATGGCTCTTAGGCTCCACCAAACAGAGAGGAGGGCGCTTAAACACCTAAAATCATTGCTTCAGAGCCAAACATATCTTCTAGAATATACATCAGATTTGTATGATTTTTTAAGCGATGCTTTGTGTGTCTCTAAGGGAATTCATTGGAAATAATAAAAGGGACTTTAAAGAATGATTTGAGGTGGTTAGAAGGAGGTTTTTGAATACTTTTGAAGAGGCACTTGAGTTGTCTTTTGGAAAATTCATTGAATATGGACACTTTTGAAGAGACACTTAAGCACCTCTTGAGAAATTATAAATAAGGCTTTGAAATGTTTTAAAAAGACTCTTGAACCAATTGGAAGAGGAGAAGAAGGCTTGGACAAGAGCCCAAAGTGGGGTGACGAGGTGACTGAGAAAGAGAGAGAGTGAGAGATTTCTTCTTTTCTTTTCACTTTGTTCTTGGAGAGGATTGTAGGAGATTGCTTTTGCTATACAAGGAGAGTTTGATTCCATAAAAGATAAGTATTTTCATTATTTTTTGATTTAAATTTAGTACTTTGCTTGTATGGTTTCAAAGTCTTGTTCAATGGAAAGGTCTTGTTGTTTCTTCATCTGTAGTGAGTAGTTTTCTTTACTCTTCCCTCTTATAATGAATTAGTATATATTTGTAGGATATAAAATTGAGTAGAGTGACAATATATTGTCATGATTTTAGTTTGTTTGATTCGTGATTAGGGCTGTCAAAAAAGCTCGTTGTTCGCGAACAGTTCGTGTTCGGTTCGTCAATGAGTTCGTGTTNTATATCTTTTCTTTTTTAAAAAAATGTGATTACACGGGCATGCATGTTTATGTAATAAACTAAGGTGGTGTGTATAATACTATTTCAACTTGTCAAATATAATGTAAAAATTAAATCTTAGGTGTTTGATATGTAATTACATAGGGATTGAGTGGTATGTATATACATCTTCCATAAAATTATAATCTTTAAACTCACCATATCCTTAAAACATAGAGCTTATTCATCGCTATAAGATTTTTTATTTCTTTTATGTTTTACACACTGACACATAATTTTTACCTTCACTAAATTCTTCCATTTCCTTGTTCAAGCCTAATGATATCATTATATCAATGATTACTTTAGGAATAGAAGGTAGGCTAGGGAGTTTTTTAACACTTTGATCACTATCATCATAAATGTTTTTACTTATCTGTTTCATGATATCTCTTCTCTATTTCTTGTGGTATTTCTTTGATAGTGGTAAGTTTATGCATCAAGTTTTGGCTTCATTTAAACTGTAGAAAGGTTGATATTTGGTCTCTCTTATGTAGATATCTGTGATACATGATCTTGATCTTTGCTTGAATCTTAATCTTAGGATTATTCTACTCATCAAATACAACATTTAAGGCCACATCTTTAACCAAGTAATCCACTAGTCTTATGTTATGAAAGCAACCCATTTTTCTAATAATTTGAACATCTCCTTATAGTTTCAGACCAGGATGTTGAGTAACTAGTTTTTTTTTTTTTTTTAAATCTGAATCGTAATATTTGTTTTTTCATCGATATCCATTCTACAATTCACCTAAAAGCTCCTATAGTTCAGCACAATAACAAAAATTTATTAATCAATTTATATTCATATTCATTGTCCTTAGTAACAAAGTTCTAAATTTAGACTTTGTTGCCAAATGCTGTCATGAACCACCCAATCCATTATTTGATAACCCCCTTAGGTTTATAGTTGCTTCAAATTGTACCATGCCAAAAGTATGTTTAATCTTGTATTTTATTAGTTACAAAGAAACGGTATATATAGAAACATAAATATATTGTTATCTGTTTTAAAGTTATCATAATACTATGGGATAACACATTGTGCACATATAGATTGATCACAATTAAATAGTAAGCTCTAAGTTAGAGTTTNGCCAGTGTGAAACTTTTATTATTGGAACACCAGAAGATATCAGTTTTTCAAAACTTCAAGTGGCTAAGGAAAGTCCCGGAAGATAATAAGAATCACACATCAACTAAACTCTTGCAAATCTTCAACCTCGTTGAGACTCAATTTGTTATAGATGAGAAGCATATGAGATATTTACTTGTTAAGAATTTTGCTCGGGAGAACCTATGTGGTAGTTTACTTCCGACTGAGAATATGCCAAATTAGAACGGATCAATCGAGAGGTCAATTTTTTATTTTTCATCAATCCAAAAGCTTTTCGCTTCTCCAAATTTCAGTTTCGGTTTTGATGCACATCGTGTTGTTGTTGGAGCTTATGCCAAACACATTTTTGTTGAAGAACTTGGTGCAAATGAAAGCACCTTGTTGAAATTGCACGCCTAAGGAAGACTTCGGTGGGGGCCATCCAGACCCTAACTTGATTTATGCCAAGAAATTAATTGCACTGATGGATTGAGCAAATCAGACCCGCAAGGAGTTTGGTGCAGCTGCTTATAGTGATGTTAATCGTTGCATGATACTTGGTAAAATGTTCTTTGTGACTCTGTTTGATTCTTTTGCCATCATCGCTGCTAACGCTCTTCAGTCCATTCCTTTTCTTCAGGGCTGAAGGGTGTTGCCAGGATCATGCCAACCTTTGCAGTGCTTGATATTTTAGTAATAATATAAATATGAACTTTTTTGAGGTGCCAACTAGATGGAAATTCTTTGGCAACTTGATGGATGCTGGACTTTGTTCTGTTTGGGGTGAAGAAAGCTTTAGGAAAAGTTTAGATCATATTCGTGAAAAGAATGATTTCTGGGCAGAGTCTTAGAATGGCTTTCTATTCTTGTCTATAAGAACAAAGACAACCTCAATAAGGGAAAGATAATGACATTAGAAGACATAGTTCACCAACAATGGGCTATTTATGGCCGTCAGTGGGATCCAGTGGCGCTGACAACGACACGAAAGCTTCGACTTATAATGTCAAGGCTCCTCTAATCCTGAGAGACTGATGTTGGCTATGGAGGGCTGATCGGTCCTCAAAGGGAGGGAGACTGCCACTCCCTTTCTTTTCTCTCCCCTTTTCCTCTTTCCTTCTTATCACCTTCCTAATATAAGTCTTTCCAAATCAAAATTTTTAAATATTTTTATTCCTCTTATCTAAATTATGAAATCTGATTTTACTTTCTTTTTACTTTAAAAATCTTTCTAAAAATATTTAATCTGATTTTATTCTTATTTCTTATTTTAAAAAGTCATTCTTAAAATCTGAAATCTGATTTCATTCTCTTTCTTATTTTAAGTATTGCCTAAAATAAAGTCTTAGCTTCATTATAAATAGAGGATGATGTGCTTAGAGTTAGGGGTCTTATTTTTGATATATGAATTCAGGTTTTAGCCTTGATATTTTTACCTCAAGGGCTGTATCCAACGCCAAGATAGTGTTCTGATTGTCCCTTGTTCGAGGTAGTGATCGTCTCCAAGGTTTTGAGTGGTGCTCGACTGTAGCCCAACCACTACGAGACATTTATTTTACCATACTTCCGTTTCGCTGCTGCCATTTCAGAATCTAACCACTCCAGCCCCCTCTTCCACTGCTGCCAAACACCTTCCTGCTCCCGTCCAGCCACCGCAACCCCTCTAACTTGTTGTCCTACCCTTTCAGGCCCTTTCTAGCCCGCCAACCCCCCCTATAGTAGCTACCTTGCTGTTCTGACCATTCCCATCATTGCTAGTGCTTTCCCGCTCGCTATCCACTCTCTAAAAGTGTTGGCGAACCTTCCCAACTGCTGTCCTACTTCTTCCACAGCAACCCCCACCTCTCTGGCCTTCACCGCAGCTGCCGATTCAACCTCCAATGACGTTCTTGCTTCTCTCTAGCTGCGGTTTGATGTCGTTACTATCGCTAATCGGCTATCCTACTTCTTCCACAGCAGCCCCTACCTTTTCGACCTTCACCGTAGCCGCTAATCCAGCCTCCCCTTGTCGGACTCACTCCTCGTCAAGCGTGTTGTGTCTTTTTTGTTGAGTCATTAGTTGTAATCTTTTGTTTTGTGTGTTATCTTTCGTTATTTCGAGTCTTCATTGTAACGTTGTTTTAAGTCAATAGTAAAATTATATCTTGCTTTGTGGTTTGATTAACTCCGATATCACATTGCTTATCTGACCAGATTGTTGTCTCCAAATTGTGAATCACCAATCCTGATAAGCTCGACTGACACAAAAGGTATTTTGGAGGCGTTTCAGTTACAAGTAATTTAATAAGTCGAAAGAGCTCCATAGGACCACAGTGGAAAGTTGGAGGGAGAACTGAAATAAGAGACCTCTGGCATTTAGGTTGGCCCCTCCACTACTTAAATTATCAAAAAATGAGATATCAATTTGACAAAGTTTGGGCAACAGACATCATACTTTTGTAAGACAATAAGGTTAGTATTCTTGGAGTTGCTGGATACTGTGGAATTTGTATAGATAATGCATGAAAATAGAGGTCCTTTATCTTTTTCATGATGGAATGGAGTCACCAAATGATGCTTGTTGCTTGTATCAAAAACATGCTAAATAATAATATGTGAAATCTCTTTGCTTGCAATTAAGATAGGTGGGAATCTAATTACTAGTTTTTAATCAGCAATCTAACTAGTATGAAAGGCATTCTCCTAGTTAGCTTTGGTTGATTTAAGATTGCTAGAAGCATAGTCGGAGGAGGCATAATGGGGCCATGCCCCCACTCAGCTCAAGATATATATGGCATGGTTAATCGAAATAATCCAATGGAGCCTAGGAAAGTATATTTAACTTAAATGTTTTTTTTTGCTAGAAGATTGAAATTTTTATCTAAGCAACACGCCTATACGCTATTCGAGCTGTTAACTACGGTGAATTGCTTCGGATTTAAATAGCAAATACTAATTTTGCTTTCCCGATGTGGGACTAAACCTTTTGCATGCATTTTGGCTGAATTTTCAAGCCTATTCCATCCATCGAGGCTCTCACCTACTTTGACGTTTCCTCCTCGTACGTAATGAATGCTTTGATTTTTGAAAGGTTTACATATATACCACCCAATTCTTCTGTAATTTTATGTCTACCATCAAAACTTTGAGTTTTAGATGCATGCCACCTTACCCTATGTATGAAAAGGTGTATTTAACTTTTTAAAAATTGAAATGGTTATATTTTTGAAATGATACGAAAGATTTGGGTGGTAAAAATGTAAAGTAAAGTTTAGGTGATAGGTATGTAAAGACATAAGAATTGGGTGGTATGTATGTAAATGTACCTGTTTTTTTTTATTTTATGTTTGCTTTTTTTTGGGAAAGAATGATCGATTTTGACATTTGAGTTCCTGCACATGAAATATAGATGATTGAATGCAAAACAATTTTATATCAATAATTTGTTTGGTTTTAGATAATTAGTTTGTGATTTTGCATTGGATGGTTTGATGGTATAGTTTTTAACTAAAATGAATATTGATTTTTAGAATTATATTAAGATTATTGTAATATAAATTTTAGTTATTTATATTTTTTTATGTATTGAATTTATGCCAAAATAAATTCCAATAGTTTCAAAATGTATTTTGGCTAAAGTTTAGTTGAGATATCTAAACAAAAAAATATTTCATTTTGATGAAAATGAGTATTAAGTTATCATGAATTTATGTTAAAATGTTTATAATGCAAAAGTTTAGTAATTAAAATCATCACAATAACAATTATAATACCTTATTTATTTATATAAATCGCATTCAACACATCATATCCATATATAGCATTGATGAAAATATAAATTGAAATAATAAATGCGAACAACAACAAATATCAGATCTTAAGGTAGAAATAAACTGATAATGCAAAATTTGATAATAATTTTTTTTATATTTGATATGAGACCATCTCGTCAATTTGATCGATGTCTTTGATTCGTTGTTTGGAAGGATACACAGTTTTTTGAAAAAAATGCAATCTCTTAAATGGATGATAATCAAAATAAAAATACAAGATCTTACACGTTCTTCTCATAAATTGGTTTCGATCACATCTCCTACGACATCTCCTCTAAATCTCTCACCAATTGTGGCATGTACTTTTGAGACATAAATTGGATCTTCGTCGTTTACATAAATCTCACATACCTGACTATCTTGCTGCAGCTCGGTTTGAGGCATTAAAATATAAATTATTTTCATGATAATGTCCAACAAAATTGCACAAAATTGCACAAGTCATTACTATGTTCGTTTTTACTTTAACTAAAAACTTTCAAATGAGGCTAAGAGCTTTAAATATTACTTTATAAATATCAAATGTTATTTCCACAATATTATGAAGGTGTGCATGACGATGATTATATAACTCTTGTTTTGCTGAGTATGTATGAGTTGTATTTGCACGGTAATCACTTAGGAGCTGTTTAGTTGGAAGGATTTGTGGTGTATTGTAATTCTTTCACAGAGATTTGAGGAAATTATATGTGTGGTATGAGAAAGTACAAGTACAATGTAAGTTTTTATTAATTTAAAGTTCACTCCTTATTTTATTTTGTCTGAATTTAGATTTCGGTCGATTTGACTGAATTTGAATTACATTATAAAATACTATTGATAAACTATCGCCCATCGCCACCCCTCATCGCCCGTCGTCGGGTGCAGCTTGCTGGCTGCCTGTCGACCTTTGTCGCCCTCCGCCGCTTGTTACCGCCGCCACCGCCTATAGTCACACCTGCTCTGCTAGCTCCTGCGGCTGACTTTCGTCCCTCGCGCCCGCCGCTGGCTTTCGTCCCTAGCGCCCGCCGCCTTCCTTCTGTCACATAAATTATTACATTATTTTCAATCTACTTCAACCAACAAAAAAATATGAATCCTATATTTTTTTACAGTGAACCAAATAGCCATAAAGTATTTTAAATACATTATAACAACAATACTTTGCAAATTGTTTATATTGTACTTCATTTTCAGCAAATCAACAGCCCTTAGATGGTAACAATATCCTCTGAAGGGTGCTAAGAACATATCAATATTTGCATAGCTCAAGTCAATTAAATAATTTTTTTTTTGCGTATTTTAAAGTCACATTCTTCTATTGCCCAATGCAGTACTCTTATATCAGCGATTGACATTTTCTAACCAGCACTAATATATGAATATTGTCGATCAAAAGAATCTGCAGTCATCACATTTTGTGACGTAAATCGTTTTCTGTTACGACATCTGTTTTTTGCCTCCTTTTGACCACTGCAGGAACATGATTAATATCAATTGCTTCGATTGTATTTTTAAAATATGAAAAAAATTGTACATTTTTGTGAATAAAAGTGTTACAATTTTTTTTAACTGATGAAAACTTAATGAGCTCATTTGATAATGATTTAATCTCCTGCAACACAATAATAAAATATCTATCAATAGTTTCTTAAGAGTGTTGAAAAAATGTACGGAGCTGTCTGTAGTTATGAGTATGCATCACTCTTTTAAGAAAAATATCTAATTGCTCTGCAACATTCATATTTTTTGTAGAAAAGCTTCACGTGGGTGCCTAAAACAATAATATGATTTGGTTGGATGATCGGATAACATATTTGCAACATACTAACGACCTGAGTAGGATCTGTCAAATATAGACCTATAAATGTACTTATTCTCATTTGCAGAACTATTTTTCTCCACAGTAGTAAATATCAAATATATTATAACATTAATGAGTTATATTTTTGTTAACCTGAGAAATCTCTTCTCGTAAAGTATCATTAAAAAAATTTGACATTACTGCATTTTTTAGTAAAATTACATTACAAATAAATATTTTGACGCAATAAATATTCAATAAAATAAATGTTTAACACAAAAATTACAAAATTTTTATAAAAACATAAGAATTGTATAAATAAATAAAAAAAGATAATGCCTAAAGCATAAATTACTACTGCAATAGTGCAATCAAAGTCAAAATTATACGAAATATATCACAACTGGGCTGGTTGTGTGTACAAACGAAGATAAGTGTCAAGTATAAATTCATTTCAATTGCGTTGCAACGGGCCATTCGATTTCAATCCAGTTGTTTTGCAACATGGAAATTACGAAATCTTTTTAAAGACATAAGAATTGTATAAATAAAAAAAGAAAAGATAATGACTAGAACATAAATCACTACCACAATAGTACAATCAAAGTTAGAATAATATGAAATCTATTACAACCGAACTGGTTGTGTGTACAAATGAGGATGAGTGTCAAGTATAAATTCAATCCAATTGTGTTGCAACGAGTCATCCAATTTCATGAAAAAGTTTTTTTTTTCATTTTTTCATTAATGCTTCACAAACTACAGTCATAGGTGCATTAGAAATGTTTTGAATATTTATAAGTTTCATCAGACATTCATATATTGTGTAAGTGCATTGACGTTCCACAGTTTTGTTGAACGTCTGCAAATTTTTATCAACTGTCTTTAACAACCTCTTCATGCTATCAATATTTGTTTTCCTTTAATTATTCTATTTTTTAAGATGGCCTCTTACATTGATCGTTTGCTATCATTTGGTTGTATGACTGATGGTTGTATGATCTGATGCTTGAGCAGGCATAGTTTTCTCATCAATGAATGCCACTCCATTTAAGAACTTCCTTTTCTTCCATTTGATCTAGGTAGCACACCTGTTTTGAACGTATTGCTCCATTACCTGTGCTATATTATCCCCACAGATCCTCTAAAAAATCTCATATTGGTGGAAAAGATTTCTTTGAAATCGTGCTGGGATGGTCTCATCCTAAATTTATCGGTTATTATCAGGATATGTCGATTTTCATCTCAACCTCAATCAATACGATTTGATAGTTGATATAATGTCCTAAATTAACTTTTATATTTTTAAACGTGTCATCATCGTTGTCTCTGTATAAGTGGTACCTAAACGTTTGTTTAGTGCCTCAACCAATGAAACTCAATTTCTCTCCACAATCTACCATCTGACATAATTTCAGATTCAAATTATTCGAGAAACAATTATTATTTTCTTTTGGTCATTTTGGAGTTCTGTTTGCAATCTTTATCTATCCAACATGGTTTGAAGTATTTTTGATCAGATATAGGTTTTGAAATTGAACTACTATGTTGAAGTAAATTTCCACTTGTCATAATATTCTTTATCACTATATGATAATTAAAACTGACATTAAGTCATATGAAAATCCAAAGTATGAGGAATTTGAAATGCTAGCTTTATGAGGAAATAGTGCACAACAACAACAACAACAACAACAACAAAGCCTTAATCTCACTACGTAGGGTCAGTTACATGATCCTTTTTCTCCATTGCTTCCTATTTAGTGTTATATTTTCATTTAGTTCTAATAAATTAAGATCATTTTCTATGCAATAAGCCCAAGTCTTCCGACGCTTATTGTGACCAAACCTTCTAAGACGACTTTCTCTAATTTTGTCCGTCACAGGAGCTACACCAACCCTATCACAGATATAATCATTTTGCATTTTGTCTAAGTGGAAAGTCACTCATCCACCTAATCATTCTCATCTCGGCTACACTTAACCTAGTATTATGCTTTTCTTTTAAAGGCCAACATTCAGCGCCATAGAGCATTGCAGGTCTCACCACCCATCTTATAAAATTTTCCTTTCAGTCTAAGCGGTACTTTTCTATCACACAAAAGGCCTGAAGCATTCCTCCAAATTTTCCTTTAAATCTAAGCAGTACTTTTCTATCACACAAAAGGCCCGAAGCATTCCTCCAGTTCAACCAACCAACTTGAATTCTACTATTAACGTCCCCATCTATGTCACCATCGCTCTGAACAACTGACCTGAGATATTTAAATCGTTCACACCTTTTAATAATTTGATCATCCAAAGTTACACTTCTGTCACTAGAGTTGCTACTACTAAAATTACATTCCATGTATTCAGTTTTAGTTCTACTCAAATGATGGCCTTTAGACTCTAATGTTGACCTCCATAATTCAAGTTTTTCCGAGGTCTTTTCTCTCGTCCTATCCACGAGAAGGATATCATCAGCAAAAAACATACACCAAGGTACTTCCTTCTGTAAATGTCCAGTAAGACCATCCATAAGCCGATCCCTGATGTAATCCAACAGAAATTGGAAAATATTCGAACTCAAGTAACAAATCTAGTATACATATCATTAATGACTTGAATATAACTCATATCAACACCTTTCTTCTCAAGAACTCTCCTAAAGATATCTCTTGGAACCTTATCGTAAGCTTTTTCTAAATCAATAAAAGTCAAATGTAGATTCTCCTTATTATCTCTGAACTTCTCCATCAAATTTCTCAATAAATGTATAGCTTCCATGGTAGACCTACCCGACATTATCCAAATTGATTATGAGAATTCTTTGTAATACGTCTTAACCTATGTTCAATTACCCTCTCCCATAATTTTAAAGTATGACACATCAACTTAATTCCCCTATAATTTGCACATTCTTGAGCATCCCCTTTATTCTTAAAAATGTTGATCAAAATACTCTTCCTCCACTCCTCAGACATCTTTTAGTTTTTAAAATAATATTAAAGAGTTTTATAAGTCAAGAAACTCTCAAATCTCCTAAACATTTTCATACTTCAATTGGGATATCATCAGATCCTACANGACCTACCCGACATTATCCAAATTGATTATGAGAATTCTTTGTAATACGTCTTAACCTATGTTGAATTACCCTCTCCCATAGTTTTAAAGTATGACACATCAACTTAATTCCCCTATAATTTGCACACTCTTGAGCATCTCCTTTATTCTTAAAAATTTTGACCAAAATACTCTTCCTCCACTCCTCAGACATCTTTTTAGTTTTAAAATAATATTAAAGAGTTTAGTAAGCCAAGAAACTCCCAAATCTCCTAAACATTTCCATACTTTAATTGGGATATCATCAGGTCATACAGACTTTCCACCTTCAGTTTTCTTTAAAGCCTCAACTTCTTTTTTACTAATGCGACAGTAAAAATGAAACGTTTATTTTTGTTAGGAAATAATACTAATTTTAAATTTATTTTCTTATATGAGAAGTGTATTTGACACTCCGTATTTAGATGATATTCAATGATTCATGATAACTTAATTATTATTTTTTATTTGCTTGATATATGTTATTCTACGAGCAATCTTAATACTATCTTTAACAGTTGTAACTTGGAGAAGTTGGGCGCAATAACAATCAGACTACAACAGTTAAAAATGACATTAAGATTGCTCCTAAATAACAAATACCGAATAAGTGAAAAATGATAATTTAAGTTATCATAAAACATCGAATATCATCTACATACGAGTTTCTAGAGCGCTTCTCAAATAAGAGAATAAATTTAAAATTGGTATTATTTTTTCATGAAACTATCATTTCAAATTAATCGTACTTTGGATTTTCATATGATTTAAGTGTCAATTTTGATTATCCTATAGTGATGAAAAAAATTGCGACCAGATGAAGTTTATCTCAACATTGCAGGTCAATTTCGAAGCCTTCACATGATCAAAGTACTTCAAACCATACTGAAAGGATGAAAATTTCAACCAGAACTCTAAAATGATCAGAAAAATATAATAATACTCTTGCTGAATTGTTTTTCAAATAATTTGAACCTGAAAATATGTTAGATGGTAGATTACACATGAAAAGTTGGGTTTTTGCGATCGAGACACTAAACAGGTGTTTAAGTATCTACTCATACAAAGGCAGTGGTGATGATGCGTTTAGAAAAATATGAAAACCTAATACATTATATCAGCTTTTAAATCGTAGTGGTTGGAATTGTGATGAAATTTTGTATATTCTGATAACGACTGATGCAATTTGTGATGAAATTATACCAACATGATTTCAAAAAAAATCTTTCCACTAATATTAGATTTTGGAGAGGATCTGTGGGGATATTACAATAACAAGTAATAAAGCCATACGTTCAAACTAGAAGTCCTACCTGAATCAGACTGAAGAAAAGAAAACGGCAACACTTACTGATGATTTTATGTCGTGAATAAAGTACCTTCACTGATGTGATATCTTTGCCTCCTCATGCACCAGATGTTCAAATGATCGAAGATTTGATCATAAAATTATTTGTCATTCAACCAAATGATAACAATCGATCAACTGCAAGAGACCGCCTCTAAAAACATAAGAGTAAAAGGAAAAAAATATTGATAACATGAATACCTTGTTAGATTTAGTTAATAAAAATATGCAGATATTCAACCAAGCTGTGAAACTTCAATACCCTTACACTAGATGAATGACGGACGAAGCTTGATTATATTCCAAAATTTTCTAATGCAACTATAATTGTCGTTCATAAAGCACTAATGAAAAATATTGACAACAAAAATTTTATCATGAAATCAGATGATCCGTTGCTACACAATTAAATTGAATTTATATTGGAGTTTTATTCTTGTTTGTACACACATCCAGCTTATATGTGCTAGATTTCACTTAATTCTGACTTTGATTGTGCATTGCGTAGTGATTTATATTTCAACTATTATCTTTTCCTTATTTATTTATGTAGTTCTTTTATCATTAAAATATTTCATAACTTTCATGTTGGACATTTATTTTATTAAATATTTATTGTGTTTAATATTTATTTGTAATATAATTTTACTAAAAAGAATGCAACAATGTATAATTTTTTTAGTGTATTTTTTGAAAAAAATTTCTCAAATTGACGACACAAATGCAACTCACTAATGCTATAATAGAGTTGTTACCTTCTATTATGGAGGAAAATAACTCTTCAGAATAAAATGAGTATATTCGTAAGTCTATATTTGACAGGTCCTACTCAGATCGTCAATATGTTGTAGATGTGCTAGCCAATCATCCAACAAGAGCATATTATTATTTTAGTCTTTCATACAATTGAAAAACTTATTAACTACCTGATGATTACTGCATGATAAAAAATATAGATTTTACAGAGCAATTATGTATTATTCTTAGAGTAGTGCATGCTCATAGCTATACACAACTGTGTATTTTTTGACACTTTTAAGAAACTGTTAGCATGTATTTTAATATTGGGCTGCAAGGGATTAAATCATTATTAAATGAGTTCATTAAGTTGTTGTCTGTCTAAGTGAATTACGGTTTTTTTATTCGCAAAAATGCACAAATTTTTTCATATTTAAAAATGTAATGTGTAATTGACGGTAGTTATTTTCTTATATTGGTCAATAGAGGCACATAACTAGTACTGTAACAAAAAAAGGGTTTATGTCACAAAATTTGATATTTGCAATTTCATTTGTTCAACAAATTTTATATATTAGTGCTNTGTAATCTCAGATTCTTTAAATTTTTCTAACCTTTAATTTTGTTAGAAATCTCTCTCTAGAGTCTCTTTGGATCCTATTTCTTTCTTTTTTCCTCCCTTCTATTGGAGAGTACGCATTGGCCTCTATTTATAGTGGAGTTTGGAGCTAAAATTGTCATAATTTTTTTCCACGAAGCATTCATGCTTTGACTAAAAAATTTTGTTATGTGGCAATGGGAGTATTATGACTGTCACTTTTTATATTGATCGCTTTGTGAAAAGGATGATGACATACATGTATGGGACAATCCTCTATTGCTTCATTTTAACCTTAAAAATGGTCAAAAAATCTAAATCTAAGAATAAAATTCAATTTTCCATGGCAGGTGGGGTAAGATTCCCATCTTGTTTGATGATGATAACAATGCCCTCCTTTTTCTATCGTTGTCGCTTGCTTTATCATCTTTTGTGCCAGTTCAGTTAGCTTAAACACGCTGGAGATGTTTGACGGACCGTTGACCTTTGGTTTTACATAGGAGTCTCTATGCCAACTGATTCTACTTTTATGCTTTATCATCTTTTGCCTCTTTTTTGAAGATTTTTGGGTTTAGCCTTAAATGGCTGATATATTTACATATTAATTTTGTCCCACTACAAATATATATTAGGACTGCTTATTGAGTCTAGGTTTATTTGAATTTAGTTTGTTCCTTAATCTTAGGAGTTAGTTGCTATTTTTTCTTGAATTTTGTTTCTTGTTACTTTCTTGGCTGATTTTTAGGTTTTTTCTTGGAAGTTTGTTATTAGCTCCAAGTTTAAAATATTATAAAGCTACACAAAAGGTGTGGTTTTGATTTCCCTTCAATCTACAACAAGAAATTTTAGTTTTTCTCTTCTTTCTCATTTTCAAGAAACCAACAATTTGGTATTAGACATCTGTGCGTGAGTTTGAGCGGCAATGGAGATTGAATCTAGTTTTTCCTCAGTTGCTCCACCAGTGTTTGACGGAGACAACTACCGGATTTGGGCAGTCCACATGGAGACATACATGGAAGCTTTGGATCTCTGAGAATCAGTGGATGAAGATTATGATATTCCTCCTCCCTGAAAATCCCACCGTAACAAATTAAAGCACAAAAGGAGAAGAAGACAAAGAAGTCCAAGGCAAAAGCTTGCCTGCTTGCTGCAGTTTCCTCTACGATCTTCACTTGTATCATGTCGTTGAAAACGACAAAAGGGATTTGGGATTATCTCAAATCTGAGTATGAAGGAGATGAAAGAATTCGAGGGATGCAGGTGCTAAACTTGGTTCGTGATTTTGAATTGCAAAAGATGAAGGAGACAGAAACCATAAAGGAGTACTCTGACAGACTACTCAACATAGCAAATCGTGTCAAATTATTAGGCTCTTCTCTGGAAGATTCAAGGTTTGTTCAGAAAATCCTTGTAACAGTGCCTGAAAGATTTGAGGCTACCATCACCACCTTAGAAAACACGAAGGATCAGTCAAAGATTGCTTTGACAGAACTCTTAAGTGCTTTACAAGCACAAGAGCAGAGGCGTGTGATGAGGCAAGGAGCCGTTGAAGGAGCTTTACCTATCAAGCATCACGATGATGAAAAGAAAAGGTGGCCCATGAACAAGAAGTTTCAAGCTACAAGTGGACAAAAGAAAGATTACCCTCCATGTCGACATTGTGGCAAGAAGGGTCATCCTCCTTCAAATGCTAGAGAAGACCAGATGCAAAGTGCAGCAAGTGCGATCAAATGGGACATGAAGCTATCATGTGCAAGAATAAAGATCAGTGGCGGATCAAGAAGAAAATGATCAGCTTTTCATTGCAACTTGTTTCACGAGTTCTGAAACAAGTGAAAACTGGCTCATTGATAGTGGTTGTACTAATCATATGACACATGACAATGAGTTCAAGGAATTGAAGAGCACCGAGTCCAAGAAGGTCAGAATTGGGAATGATGAATATATTGTAGTCAAAGGAAAGTGCATCGTAGCCATTGCAAGCTGTTCAGGAACCAAGTTGATCACCGATGTTCTCTATGTACCAGATATTGATCAAAACTTGCTCAATGTTGGTCAATTAATAGAAAAGGAATTCAAAGTGAGGTTTATGGAGAAGGCTTGCGTGATAGAGGATGCTACAGGCCAAAAAATGTTTGAAGTTAAGATGGCAGGGATGAGTTTTTCACTCAATCCAATGCAGGAGCAGAAGGTTTTTGGCTCTTTTCCCATTGAAAGTTCTGTAAAACATGCACACTCACTAGAAGTTTCATTGATTAATGAGGGTAATGAAGGACATTTAGATGATCTTACGATAATGAAGGAAACACTTTGAGTTAAAGATGAAGAACTTCAACAATTGGCCAAAGAATTACTTTTAAGAGATTCAACCATACGTGAGTTAGCAGATAAGTTAACTGAGACAGCTCAGGCTGCTGAAGTAGCTGCATCTGCAGCTCTTGCTATGGATGAAGGAGGAGGCTTGTTTACACAGAAATTGAACGACTGACCAATGATTCAAATAAAAAACTTCAAGAAACCATTCTTAAGTTAAAAGGATCAGAAGAAAAGGTTGCGGCATTTAGCAGAGATAGAGAGATCCTGTTCAATCAGAGAGACTCTGCTCTTCAAGAGGCACATTTTTGGCGTTTGAAGCTCGCAAAAGGTAGAGAACATGTTATTTTATTAGAAGCGGTTGTAGTTCGAGTTGAAGAAAGGACCAGGGTTTCACAGGCAGATGCGGAAGCTCGATTAAAAGATGTCACTGAAAAAGCATTGTTCGCTGCAAAAGAAAAAGATGATATGTTAACATTTGTGACTGCTTTGCAATCTCAAGTTCAAAGGCAACAAAGTTCCACAAAACAAGTGTTGGAAGAGAAACCCGAGTCAAGCTCAGGCTTCATCAAAACGGTGCCAATGACGAAACATGCGGACTTGGAAGATGATGTCAATAAAGCTTGCTTAAGTGATTCAAAACTCATTCGGGTTTCTGATGACAGCATGCAATTGACTATCAATGGTGTCGATATTCGTATCATCGTCATTTCTCATAACCCTGTGTTTCATGAAAATACTAAGCATTTCAACATCAAGTTATTTTTTCTAAGAAGTGCAGAAAGAAGAATTTGTGACTTTGATTTACTGCAATTCTGCAGATCAGTTGGCAGATTTGCTTACAAAGTCACTTCCAATCAGCAAGTTTGAACTTCTAAGGCAGAAACTTGGTGCTCGCAGGTCCTAAAGCAAGGAGGAGTGTTGGAATACATGCTTAGGACTGCTTATTGAGTCTAGATTTATTTGAATTTAGTTTGTTCCTTAATCTTAGGAGTTGGTTGCTATTTTTTCTTAAATTCTGTTACTTTCTTGACTGATTTTTAGGTCTTTTCTTGAAAGTTTGTTATTAGCTTCAAGTTTAAGATATTGTAAAGCTACACAAGAAGTGTGGTTCTGATTTCTCTTCAATCTACAACAAGAAATTTTAGTTTTTCTCATCTTTCTCATTTTCAAGAAACCAACAATTTGCATGGATGCTTTTGTACTTCTGCGTTAATTTTGATTCATTCTTGAGCTATAGCTTATTCAATCCAATGCTCACTCAGTTCAAGTTTAATTTGTGCTTGGCCTGACTCATTTATGTTTATAAAAGCTCGACTAGAGCCAAAAGTCAATCTGATGTTTAGTATTTTTGTATATTGAGTTGAATTTACAGCCCTAAATTTAACCGGATAAAATGATTACAAAATTGCGGATAACAAATTAGATGGCTGTGATGGTTATTACATCAGAAAATAAGTTGCACATGGAAATAAAAGACAGGTACTGCCGAAATATATGGTTTTATGGGCCATTCAATGGCGTAGTTCTGTAGATTGTTCTTCATTTATAACCTCATAAGCATATTCTACTTGGTAATAGTGTTTGCTATTATACAAGAAAAGTCATGGCTTTATGGGCCATTAGATTCTTAATTGTAATCAATTCGGGCTCATGATGGAAAGTCATGGGCTTCTGGATGCAGTTTCCTGTTATTAAGGAATGTGTATATATGAGCTTCAGTGCTCTGAATATACTTGTTTTAGATAGAACTCTTTTTCTTGTCTAATTAAAAAGAACAGGTACTAATAACGATAATATTGTAGTTCATTTTTCTTAGTTTCATGCCTAGGTATTTCTTGCATGCTGTTATATTTTGTAGTATTTCCTGCATGCTGTTATATTTGTAGTAGGAATCTCTGCATTTTACAAGGGGCTCTGATTGGCTAGCATTTTCTTATTCTGGCCATATTGAACTGCTTAGTTATTCATTAGCAATTTGAGGTGGTTGAATTAAGCTCCTTATTGTATTCGCCATCTTTGTTTTGCTATTGCTTTACATAATCTTATCCTTTTCCTTTGTTATCTATTCTAGAGTAATTTTTTTTTTCTTTATCGCAAGCTAATTTAAGCCATTCGTTGCTGTTCCAGTGTGGCACTGGATGCCTCTTTCGTAGAAACTGATGCCTTCAAGGAACAAGGATCACATAAACGGTTTAAATCATTCTCCATATTTTTCTCTGTAGCTTTCAATACTTATCTGGTGTGTGATTGTCGGTCATTTTCTGGGTTGCAGTGTCAGGTCTGAATCTTCCAGTNAATATTATTTTGTAAATATTTTTAATAATTTAAAGGTAAATTTGAAATTTAATATATTTTGAGTGTATTTTATATTAATATTTTTCTAAACGAGCTGACTTATAAGATAACGAGTCAGGTCAGAGTTGTCCTTGAGCTTGGTTTGTTAGTTCATCAAGCTCGGCTCGATANGTTGATCTCATTTTTGAGGTCATTTCTTTTTCCTTAAGATCTTAGGATCTAGCTCTAGGAGTTCCTATCGACCATCTTAAAAAATTAAAATTAAACCAGGAGGTGCTACTACGAGAAGCTTGGAACGAACATCGTGGGCAACACGACGAGGAACAACTTCAAGGTGGATCAGGAAAACATCAAAACACATCATATAAACACATTCACATCACTTATCATCTTCTTTAGTTTAAATAACAACCCATAGGATCACTTTTTAGGCTTTTTGTACAATTCTGTTGTACAATTATAAGTCATAACGCTTTAGGATTCCGAGGTTATCGTGCGGTACGGTGTAAATTCTCCTATCTCTTTAGGCTATTTGCACAGTCTGGTATTGTGTAAACATAAGTCGTAAATCTTAAATAATTTACAGGATTAAAATATCAAATTAAATAATTTCAAAAGACATAAAACCAAACAATAGAATAGTTGGGAGTTCACCGGGGTTTTCCCCAGATCTGTGATATCCCCTACTTTTCTTCCATTTGGATTCCTTAAATAATTGTTCATGTTTTGAGTCATTCTCATTTGATTTTCCCACGTCCAATCGTGAAAATCTAAACTTTGAAATCTTGAAGGCAAAACCACCCGATCTTAATCGAGAGTTTTCTTAAGTGATTTCGGTCATTTAAGATGTAATTAACTATAGGGGTTTGCCTCTATAGGGAACCTGGAACCCAGATAAAATAAACCCTAGCTAATTTTTATGTTAGGTAGGGGAACTTGTTGGCCTTTTTATACAATATTTCGCAGACCAAAACAGATGTCACAAATTTTATTAGTATAGATGATTGAACCGCTATTACAAGTGATATATTTATTCTTCGGGATAACTGTATTACTTGTAGTATTGTATTCAATCATTTAAACTATTTAAAATGTGAGACTCGTTTGGTCTCACCTATTTCAAAATTAAAATGTTACTTTTAAAAATCAAAAAGCTTATATTCATATTTAAATTATTTTTTTTTAAAAATCACAAAATCATCACCTTTTCAAATCACGAAGTTAATAAAACGGCAGACAAATTCTGGCGACTCCGCTGGGGATTGGTTTCTCTCTCCATCTTTGATCAGGTGGTTATGTTTTCATACATCGATGGTGTGTCCATGTCCTTTATGGGGCCAGACTACCATTCTTCTGTTGACTTACTGCGCTCATTTCTTTCTTGAGTCAGTATAGTCATCTCTTCTTGGAGTCCAGGATCGTCTGCTTAACCTTCCTTAAACGGAAAGGTCGAGGACCCTAAGTTTAGTGGGGTGGACCCCTAGTAGGTGTGGTGTGTTAAGGTCGGGGTGGGTCCAATGTGAATTAAATCATTTCCTATTTTGGGCTAGTTCCTATGCCTCATAATCGCTTCACTTTTCTTCTGAAATTTGCTTGTCCTTTTTTTAATAAGTCACGTCAAATTATTTTCTAACTTTCCTCGACAATGTTGAAATCTCAAAGCCCAATACCAAAACAAATGACAAATTTGTGACAAAAATCATATGGATAATTTTTAAAGGATACCCGGTTCATAAGACCTGTGCGTTAACTTGAGTACTGCCGTTGAAACTACAAGATCTTGAACGGTACTGACAATCAGAAATCTACAATTGACAGGAATAATGGCGTCACCAAGCTTGACTTTCCTGTTCAACGTACCCACTGATAATAATGCCCGTCACATTGCTTCCACGATTTAGTTTGGGTCCGAACTTGAGGAATTTGAAGTACTACTTGGAAAAGCACCTCATGTGATAACGAAAATGACTGTTTCAGATATTCAGGAACCGTCCTCCAGGTTCGACTTAAACAGTGACCATGATTTCCCTTCCCTCAAGAAGGAGAAGATCAGTGACGCTCTCGCTGCTGCTAGCAAGGTTCCTATTGCCTCCAGGATCGTTACAGCTTCACCTACTTGGTTCACCGTCACTGCACTAGCCTTTTTGTCAACTAAAGGAAAGGAAATTCTGTATGAAGACAATTCAATGAATGTTTTTGCCCCTCTGCACTCTGCATTCGAAGTTGGCTCTTCTTCTAAGCCCACACCATTGACGCGTTCCCAAAGAAGGAACCGCAGGGGGAGGAAATTGAGGGTTTAGAAAGCACAAGCAGCCAAGCTAGCTTCAGCACAGACAACTTCTTTACTTGAAGCTGAGTCAATGGAAACCTCCCTTCACCTCAAGGGGAGCAGGTTTCATTCTTTGTCTGCTATCAATGAAAAAGAAAGTATTCGTAAAATTGCTGCCAGATTGCCGTTACCACCTCGTCATCAAGGAGAAAAGAGAAAAAAATCCGACTCTTACCCAAATTTGCTTCTTCTTTGAAAGTATAACGTGAAAGGAGAACTGCTCAGTTGCTGAGATTTTAAGAAGGATGGGTTGTGTTGTATCCCCTCAAATGAAGAGACGAATATTGGATGAATATTGGATGAATATGAATCTATTCGACAACCTCGTAGACCCACCCAGAATCCTAAAGTGGTGCCACCACCACGTATTTCTGTCAAACTCCGATTGGGAGATCGAATAATCACCAACGCTGCTACTACCAGATTCAATACTACAAAACAAAAATCATATAAATTACGATCAGGATCAAGATCATGCCCTTAGTGGGTGGTAAGAGATTACCTACTGTTGTACTTGATCTGCGCACTAGGGTCACTACTTCCCTTCGCTGTATTGATGTCATCAATGAGACACCTCGTCTCCGGTCATCAGTACCTCAAGGGAGGGTTTGGAGGCCTAAGGGCGCTAGTTAGGTGTCATCAGCAAGTGCAAGAAGCTCTCACCCCAGGGAAGAGCCCAAGTCCAAAATGGAAGTTGTCAAACCAGAATCTAACACAAGCACAGAAGTCCGTCAGGGTCCATCAGTTGATCTTAAGGTGATTAAAGGAAACTCAATTGAAAGAAACTGGAGAAGCTTAGGCTTGATATTGCAAAGTTATCAAAAGTGCAACAACAGAATGATGAAAATGAAGATTTTAGTTTGATGGATAATGTGGAAGAAGGATATGCAGATATTCTTGTTGTTGAAACCCGAAACTCTTCATCGTCGCGCGATGCTTTGCAGCCTGCAGAGGCGAGCACCCATGATGAATTACGAAGGGAAATCCAAATACGAAATGAGCAAATGGTCGAGATGGCGAAAAAGTTGGAGGAGACTATGGCTGTCGTCGCTACACTGTAAATTCAGCCACAATCTCCATTAACTATTTCCCCAGAGGTGAATCGAGCAGAAGTTGTGCCTGTTTCAGAAGGAAGAAACGACTCTGGCCCTTCTAGCATAAATAATCCACCAGAAATGAAACCAGTTCAAATTTTAGTACCAGAAAAGAATGTCCAGCAAATAGTGGAAGCACAGATACAAAAGACTTTAGCTCAATCCAAAGGAGGATCATCAGTTAAGGGGTAGACCGTACCCAGAAGAGTTTGATATGGTTCAATACCCAAAGGGTTTTGTGTCGCTAA
The DNA here is from genome assembly GCA_002079205.1 of Phalaenopsis hybrid cultivar. NCBI lineage: Eukaryota > Viridiplantae > Streptophyta > Magnoliopsida > Asparagales > Orchidaceae > Phalaenopsis > Phalaenopsis hybrid cultivar. Next base: position 424,236 of record JXCR01022952.1, read on the forward strand.
CTTTCAAAATATTCGATGGAACAGGAAACCCCCGACAACATGTTGCATACTTCCGGGCAAGTTGCTGCAACGCGGTGGGTAGCGAAGCATTGCTCTGCCGACAGTTTGTGAATAGTCTTTCAGGTGTTGCTTTTGATTGGTATGCTGAATTGCCTAATGACTCAATTAAGACTTTCGCAGAACTAGAATACTTATTTATCAAGAGGTTTGCTAGAGCTCAGCACCATATCATCATCGGTGATCTTGTGGTCGAGCGACAGAAACCAAATGAAACATTAGTCGACTACATTCTGCGATGGAGGAACCTAAGTATGAAGTGCGAGCCACAGTTACAAGAACAACATGCAATTGGAATTCTGCTCAAAAACATACATGGTCCAGTCGCTTTTATGCTTAAAGGATTCACTATCAGAACATTTGAAAAGTTGCTAAGCAAAGCTGCAGGTCTGCAGGAAGAGGTTAATCAATTTGGATTTATGGAAAAGAATGAGAAGTCAAAGCCGATGAAGACATTTGAAAAGAAAACTGGGACAGTGGCGACAGTGGACAGAGGTAAGCAACCAATTCAAATTAAAGTTGAACAGCCTCAGCAGAGTTATCAATGTCCACAACACAATAATCAACAATATTCCCAGCAAAATCAACAAATTAATCAGCATTATGGTCAACGACAGTTTCAGCAGAGATCCTACAGCACGGATATGGGACAGGGTCCGACTATGATGAATCGATTGAGCAGAGTCTACTCCTTTAAAGATGAGGCAGTGGGGAAGTTGTTCAGAAATTTAATCAAGAGACCTGAGCTCAGGTTGCCAGAGCCGAAGAAACCATATGAGGTCGATAAGAAGGATCACCCTAAATATTGCCCTTATCATAGAATGCTTGGTCACACCATAGAGGGTTGTATCAGTTTTAAAGAGTGGCTCGAGAATAACTTCAATAATGAGAGCATAGTGATCCCGAAAGAATATTTGAAAGGGGTCTGAAAGAGGTCCTATCAATATGATTTCGGTCAATATGTTTGTTCCAACCTATTCCTACGCAGCTGCCAACGAATGAAATGCCTCTTAGCTACTATTGTACTACTTTTATTGTTGAAAGGGATATTAGTGATATCAATGTTTTTTTGTCTCATCCCTTTCATTGAGAAACGAAATAAAAGAAAGTTTGTTGTTGTTCAAAATTGTTAAATACTTGAAAAGCACGACATCCCAAAAAATTTTTTTTTGGATATTTTTAATACGAATATGACTTTAGGAGAGAAAATCATGACATGAATCCTTTTGATCATTGTGTAAGTGTTAGGGCGCCCCTGGAAGCGACGCGCTGTATAGCCTGAATACAGTGAAAAGTGTACAAGGGCCGCTACACCGGCGCCCAAGTTTAGTGTTAAATAAGCAAGGGTTCCCTCATTACGGGCGAATGCGGGTAAAGAAGTTAGTCCATGAAACTAATGAAATTAATATTAGGATGGGATCTTGGAATATATACACTCTCAATGACAAATTAATGGAATTAGTTAATATTATGATTCATAGGAAAATTAATATCTTATGTATTCAAGAAACTAAGTGGGTTGGAGAAAAGACTAAGGAGATTGATAATTTAGGTTTTAAACTTTGGTATTCTGGTAAGAGTCGCACTAGAAATGGTGTAGGTGTAATTATAGATAAGAGTTTGAAAGATAATGTTGTAAAAATTAATAAAGTTGGTGATAGAATTATAGCCCTTAAGATTATCATTGATACTAATTTTTTTAATATTATAAATGTTTATGCTTCTCAAGTAGGTTTAGATACATGGTCTAAAGATAAATTTTGGAATGACTTAGAAGA
>JXCR01022952.1:426719-439744 GCA_002079205.1 Phalaenopsis hybrid cultivar
TATCACAAAAATTTCTCATAATCAATTTGGATTTATGCCGGGCAGGTCTACTATGGAAGCTATCATAAAAATTTCTCATAATCAATTTGGATTTATGCCCGGCAGGTCTACTATGGAAGCTATACATTAGAGCTTTGATGGAGGACATTCAGAGTTAATAAGGAGAATCTACATTTGATTTTTATTGATTTAGAAAAAGCTTACGATAAGATTCCAAAGATATTATTAGAGAGTTCTCGAGAAGAAATGTGTTGATATGACTTATATTCAATGTTAAAGATATGTATACTAGAGTTGTTACTTGTGTTCAAACTGAAGGAGGATTGACCAAATACCAAGAGATATCCTTTGGAGAGTTCTTGAGAAGAAAGATGTTGATATGATTTATATTCAAGTCATTAAAGATATGTATACTAGAGTTCCTGAGAAGAAAGGTGTTGATATGACTTATATTCAAGTCATAAGATATGTATACTAGAGCTGTTACTTTTGTTCAAACTGAAGGAGGGTTGACAAAATATTTTCTATGTATACTAGAGTTGTTACTTGAGTTCAAACTGAAGGAGGATTGACAAAATATTTTCCTATTTCTGTTGGATTACATCCATTGAAGAGTTTCTTGAGAAGAAAGATGTTGATATGATTTATATTCAAGTCATTAAAGATATGTATACTAGAGTTCCTGAGAAGAAAGGTGTTGATATGACTTATATTAAAGTCATTAAAGATATGTATACTAGAGCTGTTACTTGTGTTCAAACTGAAGGAGGATTGACACCTAATATCTGTTGGATTACATCAGGGTTCGACTTTAAGCCCATATCTTTTTGCTTTAGTTATGGATGGTCTTACTGGACATCTACAAGAGGATGTACCTTGGTGTATGTTTTTTGTTGATGATATTCTTCTCGTGGATAAAGCGAGAGAAAAAGCCCAGGAAAAACTTGAATTATGGAGGTCTACATTGGAGTCTAAAGGCCTTCTTTTAAGTAGAACTAAAACTGAATACATGGAATGTAATTTTAGTAGTAATAGCTCTAGTGACATCTAAGTAGAACTAAAACTGAATACATGGAATGTAATTTTAGTAGTAGTAGCTCTAGTGACAGAGTGTGAGCTTTGGGTGATCAAATTATTAAAAGGTGTGAACAATTTAGATTTCTTGGGTCTGTTGTCCAAAGCGATGGTGATATAGATGGGGATGTTAATAGTAGAATTCAAGTTGGTTGGTTGAAGTGGAGGAATGCTTCGGGCCTTTTGTGTGATAGAAAAGTACCGCTAAGACTGAAAGGAAAATTTTATAAGACGGTGGTGAGACCTGCAATGCTCTATGGCGCTGAATGTTGGCCTTTAAAAGAGAAGCATAATAATAAGTTAAGTGTTGCCGAGATGAGAATGATTAGGTGGATGAGTGGCTTTACACTTAGAGACAAAATGCAGAATGAATATATTCGTGATAGGGTTGGTGTAGCTCCTGTGACAGACAAAATTAGAGAAATTTGTCTTAGATGGTTTGGTCATATTAAACGTCGACCATTAGATGATTCGATTAGGAGAGTAGATGTTTTAAATTTGACTAGTGTTAAGAAAGGCAGAGGTAGACCTAGGAAGACTTGGGCTTATTGTATTAAAAATGATCTTAATTTACTAGAATTAAATGAAAATATGACACTAAATAGGACGCAATGGAGTAAAAGGATTCATGTAGCCGACCCCACGTAGTGGGATTAAGGCTTTGTTGTTGTTGTTGATGACTTTAGGAGAGAATGAAATTAATGTGCTAATAATTGAGTCATCTATTTTAAGGAATTTCTGATTGGGTCCTAAGTTGACTTCAGAATAAGATAGTGTGATTACAATACGAGTAATTAACTCGGGATATCACGAGCCTTTTAATTTTTTGCCACGTGACTGGGTCCTGATTTTCGAATGATTTATAATATCTCCGAATTCGTCTTAAGAAATATTTGAGGATTATTAGTTAGGGGAGTTTGGACATTCAAAATCTTTAACATATATCCTGCCAGATATAGTAATTCTCAAAAAACAAATGGAGCAAAAAAAAAAAAAAAGTGAAAAATCCCTTGAGAAGCTTGAGGTGAGCATAAAATAAAAAATTGGTGTCTCAAATCAGACATTCAAAATCTTTAAATTATGCTCTACCAGATATAATAATTCTCAATAAAAAAAAAGAAAGAGAAAAAAAAATGAAAAGTCTCCATGAGAAGAAGCTTGAGGTGGATATATAATAAAAAATTGGTGTCCAAGTTTCCCCTAATTAATGAGATTTGAAATGTTTTCTTAAGGAAATTCTTCTGATATTATACTCAGGAAAAGACTCAGGGATCTTGTCTTTTGGTTGGTTATTAATTGACTCAGAAATATCATTGAGAGATGAAAAATGTTGTAATCACATGAGCAAAATTTTTGAGATTTGCTTAGGCCCAGAAAGAAAGAACTAAAGCAAAAGACTATGTTATTAACAATTAATGAAATTTTATCCTGAAGTCATATCTTTCAGTGCCCAAAAGATTCAACCTCGACATCAATTCCAGAATGTCAAGACGATTCCTCAGAACAACATGGACATTATTTACACAAAATCAGTGATGAAGAAATGATAACATCCACTACAGCGACGGTATAAGGTTGCAACCCCTCGAGCTGTGACGCCCTTAGAACTAGCACATTTTTATGTGTACTTGAGAGAATATAATTCTGAAAGTACCTTAAAGAATGAATATTTTTTTTACACATACCTGCAGTCAACTGATGGTACCTCAAGAAGTACTATGCATTGTGGTATTTCAAAGACAACATCGTTCTTAGAAAACACAGATGCTGCACTTGTCTAAAACTGGGTCATCTTCCTCCTGTGGAAGAGCTTAGCTGGCTCTATAGAATCACACTCTTCTTTGACTCTTGTCTGGTGCGTATGAGGTTTGACTGGTTCTACAAATATAGAGTTGCATCTCTTCCCACAGGAATAATTCTTCGATCAGCTTTGGGGTTGGATGCGAATCTCCGACATTCATTCTCAAGCCGATTCTTTTGTTCACATCTTGGGATTCATATATGAACCTCCAACATTCTTTCCCAATGTGCATTTTTTTCAGAACTTTCATAAGCTCTATAATTCTTTCATAAGTTCCATAATTCTTCACAAATATCCATATATTTGCAACATCAACATAAACTTTCACAAAATTCTACACTGCATGAATTCCTACAAACATTTTTCACAACTCTTCTAAATTTCGAAAGTTCCATAAGAATTTCACAAACCTCTACAAATCTCTGCATCCACAATCCCAACAATTACAAATCTTTGCAAATTTTCACAATCTCTGCATTTACAAATCTCTGCAAATTATCGACAATTTCACAATCTTCATAAATCTCCGCAATTTTACAATTGCACAAGTCTCCAAGTCGCCTCAGCACTCACCACTCAGCACATTTGGAATAGACTTATTTCTATTCTTTCTCAGCATGTTTAGGATAGGTTCAATCCTAGTCCTTTCTCAGCACTCAACACTCAGCACTCAACACATTTGGAATAGACTTATTTCTATTCTTTCTCAGCATGTTTAGGATAGGTTCAATCCTAGTCCTTTCTCAGCACTCAGCACACTTGGAATAGACTTATTTCTATTCTTTCTCAACATGTTTAGGATAGGTTCAATCCTAGTGCTTTCTCAGCACTCAGCACTCAACACATTTGGAATAGACTTATTTCTATTCTTTCTCAACATGTTTAGGATAGGTTCAATCCTAGTCCTTTCTCAGCACTCAACACTCAGCACTCAGCACATTTGGAATAGACTTAGTTCTATTCTTTCTCAGCATGTTTGGGATAGGCTCAATCTTATTTTTTCTCAGCACTCAACACATTTGAGATAGGCTCAGTCCTATTCTTTCTCAGCACTCAGCACTCAACACATTTGAGATAGGCTCAGTCCTATTCTTTCTCAACACTCAGCACATTTGAAATAGGTTCAATCCTATTCTTTCTCAGCACTCAGCACTCAACACATTTGAGATAGGTTCAATCCTTATCATTTCTCAGCACTCAGCACTCAGCATATTTGAAATAATTTCAATCATATCCTTTCTCAGCACTCAGCACTCAACACTCAGTACTTAGCACTCTGCATATTTTGGAATAATTTCAATTCTCACTTCGGGGACAATACCTAAATTCTGGTTCCCTTTGATCAGCTCTTGAGTTGGATGTGAATCCCTGCACTTTCCTTCTCAATTTGATTTTTTTTGCTACATCTTGGGTTGGATGTGAGTCTCTGAGCATTTCTTCCCAATTTAGTGATATGTTTTCATATAATATCAACTTTAAAGGTTAAGGATCACAACATCCGATATCGCATTGCTTTAGGAGTCTTTCTTATCGCAATCCTTCAAAATTTGACTATGATTCTGAGGTTGGTACCTAATTTTTGATTTCTATCTTTCAAAATACCTGAAATTCAATAATTTGGAAATCATTCGCATATCCCCAGCTGAAATCTTGTTTCCTCGAATCTTGATGATTCAAAATTTGTTTGTTAACTCTCCAACAAAAGACACAACTCATGCATTCGCAAAATCTTTCTCGAGCTGTGGGTTCCCGATTGGGAAGCCAACTCAAATTCAATTTCATATCAAGTTCGACCTTTGATCGGTCTTCTTAAACCATTCCTTGGTTTGTTGATCTATTCAGTCAACACCAATACACGCGGTGTGCTTGGTTAACACACCACACTTATTGGGGGTCCATTTGTTGACCTCATTTTTTAGGTCATTTTTTTTTCCTTAAGATCTTAGGATCTAGCTCTAGGAGTTCCTATTGACCATCTTAGAAAACTAAAATTAAACCAGGAGGTGCTACTACGAGAAGCTTGGAGCGAACATCGTGGGCAACACGATGAGGAACAACTTCAAGGTGGATCAGCAAAACATCAAAACACATTCACATCGCCTATCATCTTCTTTAGTTTAAATAACAACCCATAGATTCACTCTTTAGGCTTTTTGTACAATTTTGTTGTACAATTATAAGTCTTAATGCTTTAGGATTCCGAGGTTATCGTGCGGTACGGTGTAAATCTATCTATCTTTTTAGGCTATTTGTACAGTCCGATATTGTGTAAATATAAGTCCTAAATTCTAAATAATTTGCAGGATTGAAATATCAAATTAAATCATTTCAAAAGACATAAAACCAAACAATAGGATAGTTGGGAGTTCACCAGGGTTTTCCCCAGATCTGTGATATCCCCTATTTTTCTTCCCTTTGAATTCCTTAAATAATTGTTTCTGTTTTGAGTCATTCTCATTTGATTTTTCCACGTTCAATCGTGAAAATCTAAACTTTGAAATCTTGAAGTCAAAACCACCTGATCTTAATCGAGAGTTTTCTTAAGTGATTTCGGTCATTTAAGATGTAATTAACTATAGGGGTTTGCCTCTATAGGGAACCTGAAACCCAGATAAAATAAACCCTAGCTAATTTTTATTTTAGATAGGGGAACTTGTTGGCATTTTTATAAAATATTTCGCAGACCAAAATGGATGTCACAAATTTTATTAGTATAGGTGATTGAACCCTTATTACAAGTGATATATTTATTCTTCGGGATAACTGTATTACTTGTAGTATTGTATTCAATCATTTAAACTATTTAAAATGTGAGACCCGTTTGGTCTCACCTATTTCAAAATTAAAATGTTACTTTTAAAAATAAAAAAAGTTATATTCATATTTAAATTATTATTTTTTTTAAAATCACAAAATTATCACTTTTTCAAATCACGAAGTTAATAAAACGGCCGACAATGCTTAGTTGGTTTTAACATATGCAATGAAGGGTGGAAAAGTACAAATTAGACAAGCTGAAATAAATAGCTTGATGAGGAAGTAGAAAGGTATAAACCCAATTTGACATGGCTAGTCATTTAAAATAATTTTAAATAATAATTTTAATAACTCGAAGAACACTCAACATGAATGAATAAAAAATGAGGCTTCATAAAGTTCTTTCCAAGTATTTGAGATAAGGCTTATAATAGTGATTATAATGAATTGATCCATGTATGGATGAAATATTCTATGCTTAAGCTCTCAATCCCATTGATGCATTTGATAATCCAAATGACAAATGTGAATTCATATCAGCAGTAACTTATGTGAAAAGTTGCTTTTGGTTTATATATTTGTTGATCCTTTTTTATGATACCTAGATTGTTAATTTATTTTTTTTGAATAATTTTGCACTTTATAAATGATCAATAGATCATTTAAGCAAATTATTCTTATTCTTGATTGATTTGATTTTTACATGATATTCCTTACCTAAATTGTAAGGCCCTTTTATGGATTCATGGAGAGACCTTCCTTTTTCCTCGCAAAAAGAATTGGGGCTCGTTAGTTTGATACACTAGGTCAAATAAATCTCAGTTTACAAAAGTTCATGTAGCTTAATATTTTAATTCTTGAAGCTCCAAGATAAACTTTAATATGATGCTTAAGATGAGTGAGGTTTTGACTTTCAAGTGTTAATTCAACGGAAAATTTACTTGTCTCTTTGTAGTTGCTTGAGTTTATTTTTTGGAAATATTTCTTGAAACTTTCTAGTAGTAGCTATTCATTTAACGGTGATGTTTGACTTGCTAATTTATTTATGCCCTTTTGAATGAAGAAGGGATTTGGATGCAGTAGATTGAAACTATTTCTTTTTTCATGTCAATCAATGGTAGCATTCTAAAATAATAACAACCATCCCAAGAATAATATCATATTTTCTTAGGTATGCTTTTTTTTGCTGGTTTAGAATTTATGATTGATTTTGTGGCATTATTTCAGATATGCATGAGTTTGTTGATCGTGAATAAAAATAACTAGAACAAGAGTTTTGAGAATTGATATCATTCCTATCAATATCACATTGAAATTTTATGCCTTCTTGTTCATCAAAGAAGACACATGTAATAGCTTTTAAAATGTTCCCTAGGTTAAGTTTAATAAATCGGCGTGTCAACTAATCATTCTTTAAGCAATTGGCTATGCGATGATTAGTGCCCCCTCACCTATTTAACATGAATCAATTTTACGTAAGATGCTTCTTAATAAATTGCACAATGAATATAACTTAAATTTAAGTGAGCTTGTTCTCTTGGATAAAATAGTGGTAGTTCTTATTTTTCCCCATTAGCATATTAATTAAGGTCAGATCGATTCTTTTAGTGGCAGACTTATATTTCTTTTAGTCATTCCTTTATGATCAATGGTTTTAACACTAGCACTTTGTACCTTGTTTTCTCAAATAAGGTCACTTTATTAAGGATGTCATCCTCTTGTCCAAATTTAATTTTTATAAGTTGTCTTCCTCTATTTCGTATGACTTCAAGATGAAAACTGATAAATCCTTGAAAATGACCTTCTATTTTAGGTTGGAGATATTCCTTTTATTTAGCAAAAGAGGCTAGGCCTATGAAATTCTGTTCTACCTTGATCCATGTGTCGTGTATTAATTTTGTGAAAGTTATGTATTGAAACATGAACTGAATGTTTGGATTATTGGGTTTTGTGATGGTTAGTTTTATGGTTGATAGCCTTTGGAATTATTCATTGAAATTCATGATTAGATCTTCATGGACATGGTTGACCTTGAATCTTGTAAGATCTTGGCCTTCTCATGATTGATTTTTGAACACTGCCGATCCAATGTTTCTTTATAGTGGGGTCTATGCCAGCAGCTTGATTTATTAGTTATTGAAACTTCCTTTTATCGTTCATTGATAATCTAAAAGGTCTTATTAGTCTTATTAAGCCCTATTTTTGCTTTATTTATTTGGCCTGTCTATATCCAAGTGGAGATGATTGCATAATCTAATCATTACTATATATAGTGCGAACAACTATTTGATATTTTTGTTAAAACAAAGGATATAATTCAACTAAGTTCTTGTTAATAGTTTTGAATGTATTCATGGGAAAAAACTTTATTGCATTTGGAATATATATCTTTTCTTTTTAAAAAAAATGTGATTACATGGGCATGCATGTTTATGTAATAAACTAAGGTGGTGTGTATAATACTATTTCAACTTATAAAATATAATGTAAAAATTAAATCTTAGGTGTTTGATATGTAATTACATAGGGATTGAGTGGTATGTATATAAATCTTCCATAAAATTATAATCTTATAAACTCGCCATATCCTTAAAACATAGAACTTATTCATCGCTTTAAGATTTTTTTTTTCTTTTTTGTTTTACACACTGACACATAATTTTTACCTTCACTAAATTCTTCCATTTCCTTGTTCAAGCCTAATGATATCATTATATCAATGATTACTTTAGGAATAGAAGGTAGGCTAGGGAGTTTTTTAACTCTTTGATCACTATCATCATCAATGTTTATAGTCAGTGTTTATACTTATCTGTTTTATGATATCTCTTCTCTATTTCTTGTGGTATTTCTTTGATAGTGGTAAGTTTATGCATCAAGTCTTGGCTTCATTTATACTGTAGAAAGGTTGATCTTTGGTCTCTCTTATGTAGATATCTTGGATACATGATCTTGATCTTTGCTTGAATCTTAATCTTAGGATAATTCTACTCATCAAATACAACATGTAAGGCCACATCTTTAACCAAGTAATCCACTAGTCTTATGTTATGAAAGCAACCCATTTTTCTAATAATTTGAACATCTCCTTATAGTTTCAGACCAGGATGTTGAGTAACTAGTTTTTTTTTTTTAAATCTGAATCGTAATATTTGCTTTTTCATCGATATCCATTCTACAATTCACCTAAAAGCACCTATAGTTCAGCAAAATAACAAAAATTTATTAATCAATTTATATTCATATTCATTGCCCTTAGTAATGAAGTTCTAAATTTAGACTTTGTTGCCAAATGCTGTCATGAACCACCCAATCCATTATTTGATAACCCCCTTAGGTTTTATGGTTGCTTCAAATTGTACTATGCTAAAAGTATGTTTAATCTTGTATTTTATTAGTTACAAAGCAACGGTATATATAGAAACATAAATATATTGTTATCTGTTTTAAAGTTATCATAATACTACGGGATAACACATTGTGCACATATAGATTAATCACAATTAAATAGTAAGCTCTAAGTTAGAGTTTATTATAACAGATTATATGGTCAAAACCAAATTTATTGACAAGTAGCAACTTTAGGTCCAATTGAAGTAATCTCATACTATTTGAAATTTTTACTTTTGTACATATCTTCAATATTTAAATTCCATGGCAGTGCCATTATTTTACAGAGCATTTGGCCTTCACAAGTTTTCATAGTTTTCATCATTATATCAATATAATTATGTGTGCTCCTTTATATGATTGCAACTAAATTTCATAGTTGCAACATTATCACTATTGGAGATTTTATTAGGGTTCTCATTTATGTAATGATGGTGCCTATTTCCTTTGGAACATTTTTATAATGTTTTTTGATTGGTAACTAAAATAGTTTACAATTCATTTGTTGAACTTTCATGTACAAAATATTTGAAGAATAATTATCTATCTCAACATGGTCATCCAAGCCATACTTTCTTAAAACAAAGAGTAATCTCAGATCCTTTAAATTTTTCTAACCTTTAATTTTGTTACAAATCTCTCTCTAGAGTCTCTTTGGAGCCTCTTTCTTCCTTTTTTTCCTCCCTTCTAATGGAGAGTACGCATTGGCCTCTATTTATAGTGGAGTTTGGAGCTCAAATTGTCATAATTTTTTTCCACGAAGCATTCATGCTTTGACTAAAAATCTTGTTAGGTGGCAATGGGAGTATTATGACTGTCACTTTTTATATTGATCGCTTTATGAAGAGGATGATGACATAAATGTATGGGACAATCCTCTATTGCTTCATTTTAACCTGGTCAAAAAATCTAAATCTAAGAATAAAATTCAATTTTCCATGGCAGGTGGGGTAAGATTCCCATCTTGTTTGATGATGATAACAATGCCCTCCTTTTTCTATCGTTGTCGCTTGCTTTATCATCTTTTGTGCCAGTTCAGTTAGCTTAAACACGCTGGACATGTTTGACGGACCGTTGACCTTTGGTTTTATATAGGAGTCTCTATGTCAACTGATCCTACGTTTATGCTTTAGCATCTTTTGCCTCTTTTTTTGAAGATTTTTGGGTTTAGCCTTCAATGGCTGATATATTTACATATTAATTTTGACCCACTACAAATATATATTAGGACTGCTTATTGAGTCTAGGTTTATTTGAATTTAGTTTGTTCCTTAATCTTAGGAGTTAGTTGCTATTTTTTCTTGAATTTTGTTTCTTGTTACTTTCTTGGCTGATTTTTAGGTCTTTTCTTGGAAGTTTGTTATTAGCTCCAAGTTTAAAATATTGTAAAGCTACACAAAAGGTGTGGTTCTGATTTCCCTTCAATCTACAACAAGAAATTTTAGTTTTTCTCTTCTTTCTCATTTTCAAGAAACCAACACTTTGATATCAGATCTCTCTTCTTAAGGGATCTATGCGTGAGTTTGAGCGGCAATGGAGATCGAATCTAGTTTTTCCTCGGTTGCTCCACCAGTGTTTGACGGAGACAACTACCGGATTTGGGCAGTCCACATGGTGACATACTTGGAAGCTTTGGATCTCTGGGAAGCAGTGGAAGAAGACTATGATATTCCTCTTCTCCCAGAAAATCCCACCGTAACACAAATTAAAGCACAAAAGGAGAAGAAGACAAAGAAGTCCAAGGCAAAAGCTTGCCTGTTTGCTGCAGTTTCCTCTACGATCTTGACTCGTATCATGTCGTTGAAAACAACAAAAGGGATTTGGGATTATCCCAAATCTGAGTATGAAGGAAATGAAAGAATTCGAGGGATGCAGGTGCTAAACTTGGTTCGTGATTTTGAATTGCAAAAGATGAAGGAGACAAAAACCATAAAGGAGTACTCTGACAGACTACTCAATATAGCAAATCGTGTCAAATTATTGGGTTCTTCTCTGGAAGATTCAAGGATTGTTCAAAAAATCCTTGTAACAGTGCCTGAAAGATTTGAGGCTACCATCACCACCTTAGAAAACACGAAGGATCTGTCAAGCTTGCTTTGACAGAACTCTTAAGTGCTTTACAAGCACAAGAGCAGAGGCGTGTAATGAGGCAAGAAGGAGCCGTTGAAGGAGCTTTACCAGTCAAGCATCACGATGATGAAAAGAAAAGGTGGCTCAAGAACAAGAAGTTTCAAGCTACAAGTGGACAAAAGAAAGATTACCCTCCATGTCGACATTGTGGCAAGACGGGTCATTCTCCTTTCAAATGCTGGAGAAGACCAGATGCAAAGTGCATCAAGTGCGATCAAATGGGACATGATGCTATCATTTGCAAGAATAAAGATCAGTGGCAGATCAAGAAGAAGATGACCAGCTTTTCATTGCAACTTGTTTCACGAGTTCTGAAACAAGTGAAAACTGGCTCATTGATAGTGATTGTATTAATCATATGACACATGACAATGAGTTCAAGGAATTGAAGAGCACCGAGTCCAAGAATGTCAGAATTGGGAATGGTGAATATATTGTAGTCAAAAGAAAGGGCATTGTAGCCATTGCAAGTTGTTCATGAATCAAATTGATCACTGATGTTCTCTATGTACCAGATATTGATTAAAACTTGCTCAATGTAGGTCAATTAATAGAAAGGGATTCAAAGTGATGTTTATGGAGAAGACTTGTGTGATAGAGGATGCTATAGGCCAAAAATGTTTGAATTTAAGATGGTAGGGAGGAGTTTTTCACTCAATCCAATGCAGGAGGAGCAGGAGATTTTTGGCTCTTTTCCTAATAAAAGTTCTGTAAAACATGCCCACTCACTAGAAGTTTCATTGATTATGAGAGTAATGAAGGACATTTAGATGATCTTACGATAATGAAGGAAACACTTCGAGTTAAAGATGAAGAACTTCAACAATTGGCCAAAGAATTACGTGCAAGAGATTCAACTATACGTGAGTTAGCAAACAAGTTAACTGAGACAGCTCAGACTGCTGAAGTAGCTGCATCTGCAGCTCTTGCTATGGATGAAGGAGGAGGCTTGCTTACACAGAAATTGAACGACTGACCAATGATTCAAATAAAAAGCTTCAAGAAACCATTCTTAAGTTAAAAGAATCAGAAGAAAAGGTTGCGGCATTTAGCAGAGATAAAGAGATCCTATTCAATCAAAGAGACTCTGCTCTTCAAGAGGCACATTTTTGGCGTTCTAAGCTCGCAAAAGCTAGCGAACATGTTTTATTAGAAGTGGTTGTAGTTCGAGTTGAAGAAATGACCAGGGTTTCACAGGCAGATGCGGAAGCTCGATTAAAAGATGTCATTGCAAAAGCATTGTTCGCTGGAAAAGAAAAAGAGGATCTGTTAACATTTGTGACTGCTTTGCAATCTCAAGTTCAAAGGCAACAAAGTTCCACTAAACAAGTGCTGGAAGAGAAATTCGAGTCAAGCTCAGGCTTCATCAAAACGGTGCCAATGACGAAACATGCGAACTTGGAAGACGATGTCAATAAAGCTTGCTTAAGTGATTCAAAACTCATTCGGGTTTCTGGTGACAACATGCAATTGACTATCAATGGTGTCGATATTCGTACCATTATCATTTCTCATAACCCTGTGTTTTATGAGAACACTAAGCATTTCAACATCAAGTTATTTTTTCTAAGAAGTGTAGAAAGAAGAATTTGTGACTCTGATTTACTGCAATTCTGCAGATCAGTTGGCAGATTTGCTTACAAAGTCACTTCCAATCAGCAAGTTTGAGCTTCTAAGGCAGAAACTTGGTGTTCGCAGATCCTAAAGCAAGGAGGAGTGTTGGAATACATGCTTAGGACTGATTATTGAGTCTAGGTTTATTTGAATTTAGTTTGTTCCTTAATCTTAGGAGTTAGTTGCTATTTTTTCTTGAATTTTGTTTCTTGTTACTTTCTTGGCTGATTTTTAGGTCTTTTCTTGGAAGTTTGTTATT
>JXCR01022952.1:440305-466776 GCA_002079205.1 Phalaenopsis hybrid cultivar
ATATTGTAGTTCATTTTTCTGAGTTTCATGCCTAGGTATTTCTTGCATGCTGTTATATTTTGTAGTATTTCCTGCATGCTGTTATATTTGTAGTAGGAATCTCTGCATTTTACAAGGGGCTCTGATTGGCTAGCATTTTCTTATTCTGGCCATATTGAACTGCTTAGTTATTCAATAGAAATTTGAGGTGGTTGAATTAAGCTCCTTATTGTATTCGCCATCTTTGTTTTGCTATTGTTTTACATAATCTTAACCTTTTCCTTTGTTATCCATTCTAGAGTAGATTTTTTTTTTCTTTATGGCAAAGCTAATTTAAGCCATTCGTTGCTGTTCCAGTGTGGCACTGGATGCCTCTTTCGTAGAAACTGATGCCCTCAAGGAACAAGGATCCCATAAACGGTTTAAATCATTCTCCAAATTTTTCTCTGTACCTTTCAATACTTATCTGGTGTGTGATTGTCGGTCATTTTCTGGGTTGCAGTGTCAGGTCTGAATCTTCCAGTNGATATTTGAAGAATAATTTTCTATCTCAACATGGTCGTCCAAGCCATACTTTCTTAAAACAAAGAGTAATCTCAGATTCTTTAAATTTTTCTAACCTTTAATTTTATTAGAAATCTCTCTCTAGAGTCTCTTTGGATCCTCTTTCTTCCTTTTTTTCCTCCCTTCTAATGGAGAGTACGCTTTGGCCTCTATTTATAGTGGAGTTTGGAGCTCAAATTGTCATAATTTTTTTCCACGAAGCATTCATGCTTTGACTAAAAAATCTTGTTATGTGGCAATGGGAGTATTATGACTGTCACTTTTTATATTGATCGCTTTGTGAAGAGGATGATGACATACATGTATGGGACAATCCTTTATTGCTTCATTTTAACCTTAAAATTGGTCAAAAAATATAAATCTAAGAATAAAATTCAATTTTCCATGGCAGGTGGGGTAAGATTCCCATCTTGTTTGATGATGATAACAATGCCCTCCTTTTTCTATCGTTGTCGCTTGCTTTATCATCTTTTGTGCCGGTTCAGTTAGCTTAAACATGCTGGAGATGTTTGACGGACCGTTGACCTTTGGTTTTACATAGGAGTCTCTATGCCAACTGATTCTACGTTTATGCTTTATCATCTTTTGCCTCTTTTTTGAAGATTTTTGGGTTTAGCCTTCAATGGCTGATATATTTACATATTAATTTTGACCCACTACAAATATATATTAGGACTGCTTATTGAGTCTAGGTTTATTTGAATTTAGTTTGTTCCTTAATCTTAGGAGTTAGTTGCTATTTTTTTTTAATTTTGTTTCTTGTTACTTTTTTGGCTGATTTTTACACCTTTTATTGGAAGTTTGTTATTAGCTCCAAGTTTAAAATATTGTAAAGCTACACAAAAAGGTGTTGTTCTGATTTCCCTTCAATCTACAACAAGAAATTTTAGTTTTTCTCTTCTTTCTCATTTTCAAGAAACCAACAATTTGGTATCAGACCTCTCTTCTTAAGGGATATGTGCGTGAGTTTGAGCGGCAATGGAGATCGAATCTAGTTTTTCCTCAGTTGCTCCACCAGTGTTTGACGGAGACAACTACCGGATTTGGGCAGTCCACATGGAGACATACTTGGAAGCTTTGGATCTCTGGGAAGCAGTGGAAGAAGACTAATATTCCTCCTCCCTGAAAATCCCACCGTAACACAAATTAAAGCACAAAAGGAGAAGAAGACAAAGAAGTCCAAGGCAAAAGCTTGCCTGTTTGCTGCAGTTTCCTCTACGATATTCACTCGTATCATGTCGTTAAAAACGGCAAAAGGGATTTGGGATTATCTCAAATCTGAGTATGAAGGAGATGAAAGAATTCGAGGGATGCAGATGCTAAACTTGGTTCGTGATTTTGAATTGCTAAAGATGAAGGAGACAGAAACCATAAAGGAGTACTCTGACAGACTACTCAACGTAGCAAATCGTGTCAAATTATTGGGTTCTTCTCTGGAAGATTCAATGATTGTTCAGAAAATTCTTGTAACAGTGCCTGAAAGATTTGAGGCTACCATCACCGCCTTAGAAAACATGAAGGATCTGTCAAAGATTGCTTTGACAGAACTCTTAAGTGTTTTACAAGCACAAGAGCAGAGACATGTAATGAGGCAAGAAGGAGCCTTTGAAGGAGCTTTACCAGTCAAGCATCACGATGATGAAAAGAAAAGGTGGCCCAAGAACAAGAAGTTTCAAGCTACAAGTGGACAAAAGAAATATTACCCTCCATGTCGACATTGTGGCAAGAAGGGTCATCCTCCTTTCAAATGCTGGAGAAGACCAGATGCAAAGTGCAGCAAGTGCGCTCAAATGGGACATGAAGCTATCAGTTGCAAGAATAAAGATCAGTGGCATATCAAGAAAAAGATAATCGGCTTTTCATTGCAACTTGTTTCACAAGTTCTGAAACAAGTGAAAACTGGCTTATTGATAGTGGTTGTACTAATCATATGACACATGACAATGAGTTCAAGGAATTGAAGAGCACCGAGTCCAAGAAGGTCAGAATTGAGAATGGTGAATATATTGTAGTCAAAGAAAAGGGCACCGTACCCATTGCAAGCTGTTCAAGAACCAAGTTGATCACCGATGTTCTCTATGCCCCAGATATTGATCAAAACTTGCTCAGTGTTGGTCAATTAATAGAAAAAGGTTTCAAAGTGATGTTTATGGAAAAGACTTGTGTGATAGAGGATGTTACAGACCAAAGAATGTTTGAAGTTAAGATGGCAGGGAGGAGTTTTTCACTCAAGCCAATGCAGGAGGAGCAAGAGGTTATTGGCTCTTTTCCCAATGAAAGTTCTATAAAACATGCCCACTCACTAGAAGTTTCATTGATTAATGAGGGTAATGAAGGACATTTAGATGATCTTAAGATAATGAAGGAGACACTTCGAGTTAAAGATGAAGAACTTCAACAATTGGCCAAAGAATTACATGCAAGAGATTCAACCATACGTGAGTTAGCAGACAAGTTAACTGAGACAGCTCAGACTGCTGAAGTAGCTGCATCTGCAGCTCTTGCTATGGATGGAGGAGGCTTGCTTACACAGAAATTGAACAACTGACCAATGATTCAAATAAAAAAAACTTCAAGAAACCATTCTTAAGTTAAAAGAATCAGAAGAAAAGGTTGCGGCATTTAGCAAAGATAGAGAGATCCTGTTCGATCAGAGAGACTCTGCTCTTCAAGAGGCACATTTTTGGCGTTCTAAGCTCGCAAAAGCTAGAGAACATGTTGTTTTATTAGAATCGGTTGTAGTTCGAGTTGAAGAAAGAACCAGGGTTTCATAGGCAGATGCGGAAGCTTGATTAAAAGATGTCACTGAAAAAGCATTGTTCGTTGGAAAAGAAAAAGAGGGTCTGTTAACATTTGTGACTGCTTTGCAATCTCAAGTTCAAAGGCAACAAAGTTCCACAAAACAAGTGTTGGAAGAGAAACCTGAGTCAAGCTCAGGCTTCATCAAAACAGTGCCAATGACGAAACATGTGGACTTGGAAGACGAAGTCGATAAAGCTTGCTTAAGTGATTCAAAAGTCATTCGGGTTTCTGGTGACAACATGCAATTGACTATCAATGGTGTCGATATTCGTACCATTGTCATATCTCATAACCCTGTGTTTCATGAGAACACTAAGCATTTCAACATCAAGTTATTTTTTCTAAGAAGTCCAGAAAGAAGAATTTGTGACTCTGATTTACTGCAATTCTGCAGATCAGTTGGCAAATTTGCTTACAAAGTCACTTCCAATCAGCTAGCTTGAGCTTCTAAGGCAGAAACTTGCTGTTCGCAGATCCTAAAGCAAGGAGTGTTGGAATACATGCTTAGAACTGCTTATTGAGTCTAGGTTTACTTGAATTTAGTTTGTTCCTTAATCTTAGGAGTTAGTTGCTATTTTTTCTTGAATTTTGTTTCTTGTTACTTTCTTGGCTGATTTTTAATTCTTTTCTTCGAAGTTTTATTAGCTCCAAGTTTAAAATATTGTAAAGCTACACAAAAAGTGTGGTTCTGATTTCTCTTCAATCTACAACAAGAAATTTTAGTTTTTCTCTTCTTTCTCATTTTCAATAAACCAACAATTTGCATGGATGCTTTTGTACTTCTGCGTTAATTTTGATTTATTCTTGAGCTATAGCTTATTCAATCCAATGCTCACTCAGTTCAAGTTTAATTTGTGCTTGGCCTGACTCATTTATTTTTATGAAAGCTCGACTAGAGCCAAAAGTCAATCTGATTTTTAGTATTTTTGTATATTGAGTTGAATTTACAGCCCTAAATTTAACCGGATAAAATGATCACAAAATTGCGGATAACAAATTAGATGGCTGTGATGGTTATTACATCAGAAAATAAGTTGCACATGGAACTAAAAGACAGGTACTGCCGAAATATATGGTTTTATGGGCCATTCAATGGCGTAGTTCTGTAGATTGTTCTTCATTTATAACCTCATAAGCATATTCTACTTGGTAATAGTGTTTGCTATTATACAAGAAAAGTCATGGCTTTATGGGCCATTAGATTCTTAATTGTAATCAATTCAGGCTCATGATGAAAAGTCATGGGGTTCTGGATGCAGTTTCCTGTTATTAAGGAATGTGTATATATGAGCTTCAGTGCTCTGAATATACTTGTTTTAGATAGAACTCTTTTTCTTGTCTAATTAAAAAGAACAGGTACTAATAACGATAATATTGTAGTTCATTTTTCTGAGTTTCATGCCTAGGTATTTCTTGCATGCTGTTATATTTTGTAGTATTTCCTGCATGCTGTTATATTTGTAGTAGGAATCTCTGCATTTTACAAGGGGCTCTGATTGGCTAGCATTTTCTTATTCTGGCCATATTGAACTGCTTAGTTATTCATTAGCAATTTGAGGTGGTTGAATTAAGCTCTTTATTGTATTCGCCATCTTTGTTTTGCTATTGCTTTACATAATCTTATCCTTTTCCTTTGTTATCTATTCTAGAGTAATTTTTTTTTTCTTTATCGCAAGCTAATTTAAGCCATTCGTTGCTGTTCCAGTGTGGCACTGGATGCCTCTTTCGTAGAAACTGATGCCTTCAAGGAACAAGGATCACATAAACGGTTTAAATCATTCTCCATATTTTTCTCTGTAGCTTTCAATACTTATCTGGTGTGTGATTGTCGGTCATTTTCTGGGTTGCAGTGTCAGGTCTGAATCTTCCAGTCAACCCGGATCTAAAGCTTGCAGGGAGAAAATGCGGAGAGATAGATTGAATGACAAGTATGGTTGCATGTATATTCTTCATTATGTGTTGTTAATAAAAAAAGTATATTATTTGTAACTCATTTTGACTTAGGTTTCTTGAATTGGGGTCCATTTTGGAACCTGGAAAGCCACCTAAAGTGGACAAAGTAGCTATTCTCAAGGATGCCACCCGTATGGTGAATCAACTGCGCTCCGAAGCTGAGAAACTGAAAGACTTGAATGAAAATCTCCAAGAGAAAATTAAGGAGTTAAAGGTTTGCCAAACTTTTTTTCTTATTATCATATTGTAAACATTAATTTTATACTGAAACTTTTGGCCTTCGGCATAGCTTTTTTCCATATGTTTCGATCGATTCCTTCTTACTGAAGGAAAGCTGCACAGATTATTTGTGCTGTTTTTGCCTTTTCTCTGTAAAGATCACGGTTTTTCATGTCGCTTTTGGTAAATAACTTTCTCTTTGTACAACGCCTGAACGATTTACTCTTACTATTCTTGTTGCCTTCCAAACAAATATCTTAGCCACTTTTTTCTTGTTAACAATGTCAAATTTGGTCAGAAAAAACCTGTGGAAGGTTTCAGGGAAGGAGCTTTTGGGAGACAGAAGCATCACCTTTAATNCTTGTTTTAGATAGAACTCTTTTTCTTGTCTAATTAAAAAGAAAAGGTACTAAAAACGATGATATTGTAGTTCATTTTTCTGAGTTTTATGCCTAGGTATTTCTTGCATGCTGTTATATTTTGTAGTATTTCCTGCATGCTGTTATATTTGTAGTAGGAATCTCTGCATTTTACAAGGGGCTCTGATTGGCTAGCATTTTCTTATTCTGGCCATATTGAACTGCTTAGTTATTCATTAGCAATTTGAGGTGGTTGAATTAAGCTCCTTATTGTATTCGCCATCTTTGTTTTGCTATTGCTTTACATAATCTTATCCTTTTCCTTTGTTATCCATTCTAGAGTAGATTTTTTTTTCTTTATGGCAAGCTAATTGAAGCCATTCGTTGCTGTTCCAGTGTGGCACTGGATGCCTCTTTCGTAGAAACTGATGCCTTCAAGGAACAAGGATCCCATAAACGGTTTAAATCATTCTCCATATTTTTCGCTGTAGCTTTCAATACTCATCTGGTGTGTGATTGTCGGTCATTTTCTGGGTTGCAGTGTCAGGTCTGAATCTTCCAGTCAACCCGGATCTAAAGCTTGCAGGGAGAAAATGCGGAGAGATAGATTGAATGACAAGTACGGTTGCATTTATATTCTTCATTATGTGTTGTTAATAAAAAAAGTATATTATTTGTAACTCATTTTGATTTAGGTTTCTTGAATTGGGGTCCATTTTGGAACCTGGAAAGCCACCTAAAGTGGACAAAGTAGCTATTCTCAAGGATGCCACCCGTATGGTGAATCAACTGCGCTCCGAAGCGGAGAAACTGAAAGATTTGAATGAAAATCTCCAAGAGAAAATTAAGGAGTTAAAGGTTTGCCAAACTTTTTTTCTTACTATCATATTGTACACATTAATTTTATACTTAAACTTTTGGCCTTCGGCATAGCTTTTTTCCATATGTTTCGATCGAATCCTTCTTACTGAAGGAAAGCTGCATAGATTATTTGTGCTGTTTTTGCCTTTTCTCTGTAAAGATCATGGTTTTTCATGTCGCTTTTGGTAAATAACTCTCTCTTTGTACAACTCCTGAATGATTTACTCTTACCATTCTTGTTGCCCTCCAAAACAAATATCCTAGCCACTTTTTTCTTGTTAACAAGGTTGAATTTGGTCAGAAAAAACCTGTGGAAGGTTTCAGGGAAGGAGCTTTTGGGAGACAGAAGCATCACCTTTAATNGGAGAAACTGAAAGATTTGAATGAAAATCTCCAAGAGAAAATTAAGGAGTTAAAGGTTGCCAAACTTTTTTTCTTATTATCATATTGTACACATTAATTTTATCCTGAAACTTTTGGCCTTCGGCATAGCTTTTTTCCATGTGTTTCGATCGAATCCTTCTTACTGAAGGAAAGCTGCACAGAATATTTGTGCTGTTTTTGCCTTTTCTCTGTAAAGATCACGGTTTTCATGTCGCTTTTGGTAAATAACTTTCTCTTTGTACAACTCCTGAATGATTTACTCTTACCATTCTTGTTGCCTTCCAAAACAAATATCTTAGCCACTTTTTTCTTGTTAACAAGGTTGAATTTGGTCCAGAAAAAACCTGTGGAAGGTTTCAGGGAAGGAGCTTTTGGGAGACAGAAGCATCACCTTTAATAACATTGCCAACAAAATGCAAATATTAAATATTATTGGATTGATAACCTTTCCCTCCATATTTGCAATAAAATTTTATCTGCAATCAGGAAAAAGTTCAACGTCATCCCCTCCATGTTTAAAAAAAAATCTTCTTAAATCTGTTAGAATTACCGCTGATGAATGGTTGAAACTACCCTGCAGACTGAAAAGAATGAACTCCGTGATGAGAAGCAGCGGTTGAAGGCAGAGAAAGAGAGCCTGGAGCAGCAGATAAAGTTCCTGAATGCAAGGCCAAGCTTCATACCTCACGCCCCTGTGATTCCAACTGCCTTTGCTGCCCAAGGGAACAACACTGGGCAGAAGTTGATGATGCCTATAATAAGCTATCCTGGGTACCCTATGTGGCAGTTCATGCAGCCTTCTGACGTCGATACATCGCAAGATGCCGAATCTCGCCCTCCTGTTGCTTGAGCACCTCATCTCCTTTGGTATCCTATTTTGGCAGCTCATGGCTGCTGTAGCTACTGACTGATTTGGATCTTTGGGTTAATTGCTTCTCATTTCAACCAAGTATTTGACTGGGGGCAATATGTTCTGATTGTCGCGCGACTGGTAATTTATTTGCATTGTTCTCTAGCGATTATGGAAATGACTCAATCACTTTTTTGTGATTTAGAAGCTTGAACAAGCTGTGGTTGTAAAAGATTTGGTTATAATTAATGTAAATTTGTTAGTTTGTGTTGTTCTGTGAAGAAAATGTGATTGATTGAGGTTTCTGCTCCCATGCATTCGAGTTAAGTTGCCTGCTCGGCTGTGCTGATGCATACACTCGAAAATTTACTTTGATTTTGCCTCTATTCTTCATTGGATTTATGTTGACTTGAGAATTTTATGTTTAGTATTTTCATGTTGTTCTAAGCTTAATGATGGAGAAATAGTTAAGCTATGTGCTTCTTTTTTTATATCTGTTGATTTTGGTGCTGAGTTGGACATTTGGTTGAACTTAATATCAATGTTGAAGAATATAATAATGATAATTCTTGTGAGTTAGTCTAGCATAAGTCAAACTAAGATATCTTCTTATGGTAGAGAACTTTTAGTGACTTGCAAGAGAGAATACAAGCCACCCAAACAATTCAAAGTTAATTGAAATAACCTCATTTTGGCAGTCATAACACCAAACTTATCATGAATGACCTCATCATTATGATTATTGTTCTGAGAGATGAGAACAAGGTGAGAAGAGTTCAAGGCATTGGGGATGAAGAATTTGACTTCACCTCGCTGATACTTCATCATCACAATGCTAATCTTGTTAATGAATAAGCTAGATGAATGAATCCATTCAGGGTAAAGAGGAATTTTAATGGCTTGCATTAAGGAGGACCAATTTCTATGCATGAGATCCTTCCAATTGATATGCTTTTCATAGAGGCCATGGGTATGAGGTTTAGGATTATCATTAAATTTGGAATTTGATCATGGAGCTTATTAAAGCAAGAAATCTAATGGAGTTCTTCCATGCATAGCTAGCATGAGATTTTCGAAGAGAAATCAAACTCTTTTTAATATTAGTCCTACTAAGATTCTGATAGAATTTGAACACGATTAGATAAAGACAGATACAACTGATCGTATTTTAGCAGCTATATCAGTAATTGATACAACAGAGTTCAATTATAACACGCATAAGAAAATAAATTATATGATAAAGTAGAAAAATATCTAAACAATATGACTAAACTATTATGATACATAAGTTTATAAGGTGAACCATTACATTACATTTAATATAAAATGAAACACAATATCAATCATCATATTATTGGTATTCTTATGATCAATAATAAATTAAAGAGATATGCCAAATAGTCATAAAATAATAAAGTTGATAACAAAAATGATTCATCTCAATTTGTCTAATATTAAATTTATCTTCAAATTTTTATTGTCATCGTTTGATCCTGATCGGTGAAAATTGTTATTGAATGTTTGTCACTCATTATTTGAATAAATGATTTGAATAACCACACAAAAGACTCAAGTCGAACAAAAATCCAACCCTAAAAAGGACGTTTTGATAGTGGTGGTTAACCCCACAAAAAGAGCGTAACATAAATTATACTTATTTAATTCATAGCTTGTATCAAAAATTAATACGCCCCTAAAACATTCATAATCGAGCGTGAATAACTCATCACTCCAAAAAAATGTTGTTAATCTATCATACTCATTGGTTTGAAAATCTCATACAAACATGTTATCCTCAGCTTTTCTCTCCATGAACAATTATATTAGAGCATTGGCATCTCCATGTCAATTATTTGTCTTCTTTCTCTTTAAATGAAGTTGAATGCATCTCTCTTAGTGCTTTTCAAATTCTCCACTCCCCCAACCTCTATAGCGATGAAGTTATATATTGCTCTGATCTCTGATCTTGTCATTGATCTTAACACATCTGCATTTAACTCACTTATTCTTCTATTGGAATGAAGAAGAAGCTTGTCATCACTTTCGACCAATGAATGGTTATGACATTCAATGAATTTTTTCACTGTCCAATTACCTTCAAGATCGACAGTACAACGAACCATGGCCTGACAACCAGTTCTCGTGTCTTTTTTTTTAACTTCATTGTATTCATGATGTTAAACTCTTTCTTGTCACCAGCTTTTCTGCAAAGAAAATCTTTGGTCTTAATTTTCTTGGAGTTCAACCAATAGCTACTATGCTCCTTCCGAACAGCGAATCCTACACGATATGCATAGACACAATAACTTTCAATGCTTCTTGATCATTGTGAACAGTGGTGCTAAAAAACTTCTCTGCAATTGGATCATCGTGGACATTTCTAAAATCACAAGATTGCAACTATGAACAAAGTTAGCCCATAATCAGAAAAGGCACAAGCATTGCACAACACTGCATTAATAACACAATAAAAAACACCGCATCAACGCCATCATTAACGACAAATTACAACACCACCCAAAAACACCATATTAACATCATTATAAAACAATTATCATACAATAGCATAAGCACAAACATGAATAATACTAGCATAACACCACAAATAACTAGATGAAATGCATGCATGAGAATAACTCTATGATAATACTAAATAAAATAGACAATAAAAGGACACACCAAACACAATACCCATAAAAACAAAAGAATAACACCACTTTAACACTAATAATAACACTACAATAACACCATAATAACATGTTAAATGATCGAATAACTACTATTCAACACCACCCAAAANCTTCCCATGCATTCGAGTTAAGTTGCCTACTCGGCTGCGATGATGCATACACTCAAAAATTTACTTTGATTTTGCCTCTATTCTTCATTGCATTTATGTTGACTTTGAGAATTTTATGTTTAAGTATATTTTTGTTGTTCTAAGCTTAATGATGGAGAAATAGTTAAGCTATGATGATTCTTTTTTTATATCTGTTGATTTTGGTGCTGAGTTGGGCATTTGGTTGAACTTGTTAACATTAATATCAATGTTGAAGAATATAATAATGATGATTCTTGTGAGTTGGTCTAGCATAAGTCAAACAAGATATCTTCTTATGGTAGAGAGCTTTTAGTGACTTGCAAGAGAGAATACAAGCCACCCAAACAATTCAAGGTTAATTGAAATAACCTTGTTTTGGCAGTCATAACACCAAACTTATCATGAATGACCTCATCATCATGATTATTGTTCTGAGAGATGAGAACAAGGTGAGAAGAATTCAAGGCATTGGGGATGAAGAATTTGACTTCACCTCGCTGATACTCAATCATCACCATGCTAATGTTGTTAATGAATAAGCTAGATGAATGAATCCTTTCAGGGTAAAGACGAATTTTAATGGCTTGCACTAATGAGGACAAATTTCTATGCATGAGATCCTTCCAATTGATATGGTTTTCATAGAGGCCATGGGTTAAGGATTATCATTAAATTTGGAATTTGATCATGGAGCTTATTAAAGCAAGAAATCTAATGGAGTACTTCCATGCATAGCTAGCATGAGGGCAGGAGATGAGCATATGTTAAAGATTTAAAAATTTTGAAGAGAAATCAAACTCTATTTTTTATGTTAGTCCTACTAAGATTTTGATAGAATTTGAACGCGATTAGATAAAGACAGATACAACTGACCGTATTTTAGTAGCTATATTAGTAATTGATACAACAGAGTGCAATTATAATACGCACAAGAAAATAAATTATATGTTAAAATAGAATAACATCTAAACAACATGACTAAACAATTATGACACAAAAGTTTATAAGTTGAACCATTACATTACATTTAATATATAATGAAACACAATATCAATCATCAAATTATTGGTATTCTTATGATCAATAATAAATTAAAGAGATATGCCAAATAGTCATAAAATAATAAAGTTGATAACAAAAATGATTCATCTCAATTTGTCTAGCATTAAATTTATCTTAAAATTTTTATTGTCATCGCTTGATCTTGATCGTTGAAAATTGTTATTGGAAGCTTGTCACCCATTATTCGAATAAATGGTTTGAATAACCACGTGAAATACTCAAGTCTCCTCGAACAAAAATCCAACTCTAAACAGTACGTTTTTTTAGTGGTGGTTAACCCCCACAAAAGGAGTATTATACTTATTTAATTTATAGATTGTATCAAAAATTATTACGCTCCTAAAATAATCATAATCAAGCCTGGATAACCCATCACTCCCAAAAATGCTTGTTAATCTATCATACTCATCGGTTTGGAAATCTCAGACAAACATGTTATCCTCAGTTTGTCTCTCCATTAACAATTGTATTATAGCATTGGCATCTATGACACATGTCTTAGTGCATTTCAAATTCTCCACTCTCCCAACCTCTGTAGCGATGAAGTTATATGCATCTGTTGCTCTGATCCATGATCCTCTCATTGATCTCAACACATCTGCATTTAACTCAGTTATTCCTCTACTTGAATGAAGAAGATGTTTGTTACCACTTTCGACCAATTGATGGTTATGACTTTCAATGAATTTTTTCACTGTCCAATTGCCTTCAAGATCGATAGCATAACAAATCATGGTCTGACAGCCAGTTCTCGTGTCTTTTTTTTTTAAACTTCACTGTATCTATGTTGTTAAACTCTTTCTTGAGACCAGTTTTTTCACAAATAAAATCTTTAGCCTTAGTTTTCTTGGAGTTCGGCCAATAACTACTATGATCCTTCCGAACAGTGAATCCTACATTATGTGCATAGGCACAATTGCTTTCATATGTTTCTTAATCATTGTGGACAGTGGTGCTAAGAAACTTCTCTGCAATTGGATCATTGTGAACATTTTTAAACTCATGAGTTTGCAATTTTGAACAAAATTAACCCATAGTCAGAAAAGGCACAAGCACTGCACAACACTGCATTAATAACACAATAAAAAACACCACATCAACACCATCATTAACGACATATTACAACATCACCCAAAAACACCATATTAACATCATTATACAACAATTATCATACAATAGCATAAGCACAAACCCGAATAATACTAGCATAAAACCATAATAATACCAGCATAACACCACAAATAACTAGATGAAATGCATGAATGGGAATAACTCTAGGATAATACTAAATAAAATAAACAATAAAAGGACACACCAAACAAAATACCCCAAAAACAACACCCACAAATACAAAAGACTAACACCACGTTAACATTGATAATAACAATACAATAACACCATAATTACATGTTAAATGATCGCATAACTACTATTCAACACCACCCAAAAAAATCACATTAATACCATAATTTACAACAGAATAAGACTATTCTACGACAGTAACAACACATAACTCCATAATAATACAATAATAACACCAGTATAACACCAAAAAAAACTAGCAAACATGCATAAGCATAATACTAGACCGATACGAGTAAACTAAAAAGAAAACAACCCAAAAGTAAACAATAGAACTAAAGTGGAAACTAACTTCAAGCTAGCATACAAAATAAAAACTAGCCTAACCAAAAAACAAACACCGGAATAACCCAAACCTAACTTAAAATTAAAAATCATTATAGACTCACTTGATATTCGAATTTGAGAGAGAATGATGGATGGAAGTCCTCCAACGTTTCATCGTTCAATGATAAGTCCATCAAAACCCTAAACAACAAACCCTAGCTGCCAATAGAACGGTAGCTACTCCACTAGGGCGAAATGTTTTTATGAAAGCTGGCAGGAAAATGGTGGGTTTTTTGGTAGGGTCGTGTCGCTCGTTTTTGTTTTTGTTTTTTTCATTATTTATGTAGGTGGGCCCCATTCTTCCGCGTGTCAACTCGGGATTAGACTACATGTAGCTCTGCATGCAAAGTCCGGATGTAATATTTTTTCCACAAGTTAATCGTTATTCAAATCTGAATATCCCACTCCAAGAACAAGATTTAGAGACTTCACTCTGGTCTAATTACGTCTGTCCAGACGACCAGTCATGAAGGTAGATCTTTCCATATCTTTCATCGGCTAGATGAATAAAGCTCATCCTTTCTCATCAATAGATGCAGTTGACCTCCAACCCTTCATCCCGAGCGCCACTAGAAAAAAGGCAAGTCAGATCTCAAAGGATCTCAAAGGATACTTTGAAAGATAAGTGCCCGGGCTTAATTTATAATAAAACTTTTGCGGCGAAGGCGAGGAGTGATTAATTACTGTACATTAATAATCATGAATGTCACGAAACTGTTTAAAGATTCACATGTCCTTATCACAACTATTATCATCAAGAAGCAAGAGAATCGGGGAACTTCAATATATACATCAAAAAGAGTGTTAGTACGAATCATAATGATGATTTGTAGATGGATGGTAAGTGATATGACACTCCCCGGGTAAATTCACTAGACCATGATCACTAATCCAACTTGATAGTCACCCGACCTGTCGCCCGCGTTGTCAAACATCTACACAACCTTGCAGCCACATGGCCGCACCATAACCAGGCTACGTAACTACCCAACCACATTAAGTACTGTCACCTAGTCCCGAGCCTGGAACTCATGTCAGTGGGTCCCACACATTGCTTGTATGAGATGACTAAAAAACCCCAACTTGCCTTCGAAATTTAGGTGGGGGGATTATGGGATCTCTCTATCCCGCATGTCTCCCAGACGGACTATATATATATATATATATATTTATTTATTTATTTATTTATTTATTTAAAACTAAGTGTTAGGACTCCATCTGTCGGCGACACATGCCTAAACCTTATTGATTTAGATGAAATGAGAAATAGTAGAAAAGAGAAAAGACAAGCGTATGAATCCACTTAAGTTAAACTCCGGATGCCACAATAAAAATAATGAGGGTGGAGTAAACACATCAATCCCTTGGCTCTCCCCACAATTCAGATTTAAAGATAGGCATTTGAGGTCTCAAGCGCATTAGGTAAGGGTAAGAATGAGCTACAAGTGTAAAAAGGATTAAGAAATATAAATGGCTTATAAACTTGATACAAACTCAGACCAAGCAGCCCACTTGTCGAAACAACTAAGTTTCTTGGTAGGTTAAAATGTAGCTCTACTTGCTTTCAGATTGTTTGGAATAGTCGACTAATGAAACTTGGTGTGGATGTAGATGGTTTTGGCCTAGAGCTTTAATGGATGCTTCATTATGATAAACACTAGTCGACCTTTCCGCCGGTGAGTCCATCTGTCTTGAGCTCAATTGACAATCAGCCCTCATCAAACTCTGACTAGAAAGTTGATGGTCAATCTGGTTCGACAAGTTGATACTGAAACGGCTTTGCAAGCTCATCCTTTCTATCATTCTCTTAAGAAAGTCCAACATAGAGAAGTACAGAAACATACTTTCAAAAGTAAAACAATTAAATTTAAGAAATTCATACTTCAATTTTCAATTATTCATTTTGATTTTATTGTCATTGCAAATAGTTATAATATAATCTTTATAACATATAGTTTATGTTCACGATATCTTGTTAATAACAATATTATTAACATATGTGAATCTGAATGAATTATAAGAAAATGATTGAACTTTAAATAATATCTGGATTCATCAAATCCAGTCACAGATGGAGGAGCCCATGAGATATGGTAGAATAAATTCATCTCGCAATCAGATATATGGCTGTCAAAATGGCTCGTTGTTCGAGAACAACTCGTGTTTGGCTCTTTAATTAGCACGTGTTCGGCTCGTTAATTTCGTTTGATAAGTTAACGAGCCGAAGACGAACTAAGATGTGTTCGTTCGTGTTCGGCTCGTTTTGGCTCGAAATATTACTCATCAAGTATATATATATATAAAGTAGTATTTTTAAAAAAATCAAATTGACTACAAGGCTACAAAGATTTATAACCAATTAAAATATTGATTAAGAAAATAGNAATTTGGATCTTTGGTTTAATTGCTTCTCATTTCAACCAACTATTTGACTGGGGGCAATATGTTCTGATTGTCGCGCGACTGGTAATTTTTTTGCATTGTTCTCTAGCGATTATGGAAATGACTCAATCCCTTTTTTGTGATTTAGAAGCTTGAACAAGCTTTGGTTGTAAAAGATTTGGTTATAATTAATGTAAATTTGTTAGTTTGTGCTGTTCTGTGAAGAAAATGTGATTGATTGAGATTTCTGATTCCCATGCATTCGAGTTAAGTTGCTTGCTCGGCTGCGATGATGCATACACTCGAAAATTTACTTTGATTTTGCCTTTATTCTTCATTGGATTTATGTTGACTTTGAGAATTTTATGTTAAGTATATTCTTGTTGTTCTAAGCTTAATGATGGAGAAATAGTTAAGCTATGATGATTCTTTTTTTTATATCTGTTGATTTTGGTGCTGAGTTGGGCATTTGGTTGAACTTGTTAACATTAATATCAATGTTGAAGTATATAATGAATAAGCTAGATGAATGAATCCATTCAGGGTAAAGACGAATTTTAATGGCTTGCATTAATGAGGACCAATTTCTATGCATGAGATCCTTCCAATTGATATGCTTTTCATAGAGGCCATGGGTTAAGGATTATCATTAAATTTGGAATTTGATCATGGAGCTTATTAAAGCAAGAAATCTAATGGAGTTCTTCCATGCATAGCTAGCATGAGGGCAGGAGATGAGCATATGTTAAAGATTTAAAAACTTTCGAAGAGAAATCAAACTATTTTTAATATTAGTCCTACTAAGATTCTGATAGAATTTGAACACGATTAGATAAAGACAGATACAACTGACCGTATTTTAGTAGCTATACCAGTACTTGATACAACAGAGTGCAATTATAATAAGATGAGAAAATAAATTATATGATAAGTAGAATAACATCTAAACAACATGACTAAACAATTATGACACAAAAGTTTATAAGGTGAACCATTACATTACATTTAATATATAATGAAACACAATATCAATCATCATATTATTGGTATTCTTATGATCAATAATATTAAAGAGATGCCAAATAGTCATAAAATAATAAAGTTGATAACAAAAATGATTCATCTAAATTTTTCTAGTATTAAATTTATCTTCAAATTTTTATTGTCATCGCTTGATCCTGATCGGTGAAAATTGTTATTGGATGTTTGTCACTCATTATTCGAATAAATGATTTGAATAACCACACGAAAAACTCAAGTCGAACAAAAATCCAACTCTAAACAGGACGTTTTGATAGTGGTGGTTAACCCCCACAAAAAGAGCGTAGCATAAATTGTACTTATTTAATCCATAGCTTGTATCAAAAATTAATACGCCCCTAAAACAGTCATAATCAAGTCTGAATAACTCATCACTCCAAAAAAATGCTTGTTAATATACCATACTCATCGGTTTGAAAATCTCATACAAACATGTTATTCTCAGCTTGTCTCTCCATGAACAATTGTATTAGAGCATTGACATCTCCATATTCAATTCTTTGTCTTCTTTCTCTTTGAATGAAGTTGAATGCATCTCTCTTAGTGCATTTCAAATTCTCCCCTCTCCCAACCTCTATAGCGATGAAGTTATATGCATTCATTGCTCTGATCTCTAATCCTGTCATTGATCTTAACACATCTGCATTTAACTCATTTATTCTTTTACTGGAATGAAGAAGATGCTTGTCATCACTTTCAGCCAATGAATGATTATAACATTCAATGAATTTCTTCACTGTTCAATTGCCTTCAAGATCGACAGTATAACGAACCATGGCCTGACAGCCAATTCTCGTGTCTTTTTTTTTTTCTAACTTTATTGTATCCATGATGTTAAACTCTTTCTTGTCACCAGCTTTTCCGCAAAGAAAATCTTTGGTCTTAGTTTTCTTGAAGTTCAACCAATAGCTACTATGATCCTTCCGAACAGTGAATCCTACACGATGAGCATAGGCACAATAGGTTTCATATGCTTTTTCATCATTGTGGACAGGGGTGCTAAGAAACTTCTCTGTAATTAGATCATCGTGAACATTTCTGAAATCACAAGATTGCAATTGTGAACAAAGTTAACCCATAGTCAGAAAAGGCACAAGCACCGCACAACAACACATTAATAACACAATAAAAAACACCGCATCAACGCCATCATGAACGACAAATTACAACACCACCCAAAAACACCATATTAACATCATTATAAAACAGCTATCATACAATAGCATAAGCACAAACACGAATAATACTAGCATAACACCATAATAACAACAGCATAACACCACAAATAACTAGATGAAATGCATGCATGAGAATAACTCTATGATAATACTAAATAAAATAAACAATAAAAGGACACACCACAACACCCCAAAAACAACACCCACAAAAAAAGACTAACACCATGTTAACACTGATAATAACACTACAATAACACCATAATAACATGTTAAATGATCGAATAACTACTATTCAACACCACCCAAAAACACCACATTACTACCATAATTTACAACATAATAAGACAACTATTCTACGATAGTAACAACACATAACACCATAATAGTACCTACATAACAACATAATAGCACCTACATAACATCATAATAACACAATAATAACAACAGTATAACACTTAAAAAAACTAGCAAACATGCTTAAGCATAATACTAGACCGATACGAGTAAACTAAAAAGAAAACAACCCAAAAGTAAACAATAGAACTAAAGTAGAAACTAACTTCAAGCTAAACATACAAAATAAAAACTAACGTAATCAAAAAACAAACACTAACATAACCCAAACCTAACGTAAAATTAAAAATCATTATAGACTCACTTGATCTTCGAAGTTGAGGGAGATGATGGATGGAAGTCCTCCAGCGTTTCATCGTTAAAATAAGTCCATCGAAACCCTAAACAACAAACCCTAGCTGTCAACAGAATAGTAGCCACTCCATTGGGGCGAAATGTTTTTACTAAAGCTAGCAGGAAAATGGTGGGCTTTTTAGTAAAGTCGGATCGCATATTTTTGTCTTTTTTTTCATTATTTATGTAGGTGGGCCCCGTTCTTCCACTTGTCAGCTCGGGCCTGGGCTCTGCATGCAGAGTCCATATGTAATATTTTTTCCACAATTTGATCATTATTCAAATATGAATATCCCACTCCAAGAACGAGATTTAGGGACTTCACTCTGGTCTAAGTACGCCTGTCCAGACAACCCGTCATGAAGGTAGATCTTTCCATATCTTTCATCGGCTAGATGAACAAAGCTCGAACTTCCTCATCAATAGATGTAGTTGGCCTCCAACCATCCTGAGCGCCACTAGAAAAAAGGCAAGTCAGATCTCAAAGGATACTTTGAAAGATAAGTGTCTGGGCTTAATAAAGCTTTTGCGGCGAAGGCGAGGAGTGATTAATTAATATACATTAATAGTCATGAATGTCACGGAACTGTTTAAAGATTCACTTGTCCTTATCACAACTATTGTCATCAAGGAGCAAGAAAATCGGGGAACTTCAATATATACATCAAAAAGAGTGTCAGTACGAATCATAATGATGATTTGTGGACGATCGACAAGTGATATTGCTAAGCCCTTTTTTTCAGGGACCACTCCAAATCTCACTATTGGCTAGCAGCATCAATCCAGCCTAGAAGGGTGATATATTTCCAGAGAATCTGAGGGGATACTCCCCGGGTAAATTCACCAAACTGTGATCACTAATCCAACTTGATGGTCACCTGACCTATCGCCCTCACGGTCAAACATCTACACAACCTCGCGGCCACCCAACCACACCATAACCTAACTACGTAACTGCCCAGCCGCATCGAATATTGTCACCTAGTCAAGAGCTGGAACTCATGTAGTCGGTCCCACACATTGCTTGTATGAGATGACTAAAAGGCCCCCAACTTGCCTTGGAACTTTAGGCGGGGGGAGTGTGGGATCTCTCTATCCCGCATGTCTCCCTAAGGACTATATATATCAAAATTTTTAAAACTAGGTGTTAGGCCTCCATCTGTCGGTGACACATGCCTAAACCTTATTGATTTAGATAAAATGAGAAATGGTAGAAAAGAGAAAAAACAAGCATATGAATCCACATCAAACCCTTGGCTCTTCCCACAATTCAAATTCAAAGATAGCATTTGAGGTCTCAAGCCCTTCAGGTAAGGGTACGAATGAACTACAAGTGTAAAAAGAATGAAGATGTAAATGACTTAAAAACTTGATACAAACTCGGACTAAGCAGCCGACTTGTCGAAACAACTAAGTTCTTGGTAGGTTTAATTGTAGCTCTACTTGCTTTCAGATTGTTTGGCATAGTTGACTAATGAAACTTGGTGTGGATGTAGATGGTTTTGGCCTAGAGCTTTAATGGATGCTTCCTTGTGATAAACACTAGTCCACCTTTTCGCCAGTGAGTTCATCTGTCTTGAGCTCAATTGACAAGCTGCCCTCATCAAACTCAGACTAGAAAGTTGATGGTCAATCCGGTTCGACGAGTTGATACTAAAATGGCTTGGCGAGCTCATTCTGTTTATCATTCTTTTAAGAAAGTCCAGCCTAGAGATGTATAGACATATACTTTTAAAACTATTACAACTAAATTTAAAATTTTCATACTTCAATTTTCAATTATTCATTTTGATTTTATTGTCATTACAAATAGTTATAATATTCAGAACCTCCATATAAATCTTTATAATAACATAAGTGAATGATTACTCAACTTTAAAATTCTGAATGAATTATAAGAAAATGATTGAATTTTGAATATATATATATATATATCTATATATATATATATATATATATATATATATAATTTTATTATCTCCAAATTATATGATCTAATTCAGTGAGCTTTCCCATTGGTCCAAACTCAAATCTTTGCTTGGAAGTAAAAGAAATTGGTTTGACTACTCAAAAAACATCTGCACGTGTTCCCTGTTTTTTTGTTTTCCAAATAATCCCAACAGCTCAATTTCTTTTTCAAAATTAAAATGAATAAATAAATAAATATTTTTTCTCTTTTTTTTTTTTTTGGACAAGGAAAAAAATAACACTCCCAAATAGAAAAAAAATATTATGTTCGCACGGCCAAACATTGAGCGTCACATAGCCCGGCGCCGACGTATATAACAACGTGATGCTCGGCGGTTAACCGTCTAGACGTACAGTGTCCAGACAAAAATTTTCTCCCGAAACAGACCCTAAAAAAATTTAAAATGCAAAACTGCAAACCATCATTGGAATCTCTTGAGTTTTTAATAATGATAAATTACTCAAATTTCAGTGACCTTAAGAGTTTCAAATGACTGTTTAAGCCTAACGAAACAAAGAAAATCCCATTGTTTGACTGCAACTGAGATAGTCTGATATATCCGGATTCATCATATCACCCTCAATCAGATTTACTAAATTTGAATTTACGTAAAAAAATACAGACAAAATGAGAGAATAAAAAGACGGAACGCAAGAAAATTTGATTTGACGAAGCGCTATATTTAATTTTTTTTTTTTTAATGTTTGGCAGGATTTAAGTTAAATACACAAGTAAATTCTATTAATAGTACGCTATCAAACAGCACATGAAGAAGATTACAGGACATTCTACAAAACAAATTAATGGGACCTGACGAATCCCTCTTAAGAAACTATCAGTCGCAGTAGATTAATCAACCTTCGTTTGACAGAGTAGATAATACATAATAAAAGACCACTTTCTGATCTGATAAAAATTTCTGTTTACATCTCTCAGGCTCCATAAGCAGCAACTGATACAACCGAAGCATATATTTAATAGGTTATACCTGTACAAATAGAAATCAATCTTTCTCAAATAAATATATATATATATTACAAATGAGGGAAAATTACCTACATACCACACAATTTCTATGTATTTACATATCTAACACATAAAGTTTGAAATTTAGAACTGTAAGTTTTCCACTGCATAACCTGTGCATGAAAAGGTGCATTGCACTTTTCAAAACTTGGTAATAGTTGTATTTAGGATGTAATAGTAAGGATTAGAGTGCAACTGTGTAAATATGAAAATTTAGGTGTTGATATGTCAATATATAAGAATTGTGTGGGATGTATGGAAAAAAATATATATTCATAAACCAAGAGTAAAAAAATAGCCATTGAAACCAAAAAAAAGAGGCTAAGAATGCTCTTACCAATGCATTTCTGATAGTTAGAAGTGATTCAGTAACCGGTCTTCAGATACTACATGTCACAAAATAAAAAATAAATAAATAAAACTTTACTGTGAAAGCAACTAGAGGACAGATTTGCAAATATTCAACAAAAGTATGCAACATCAAAATTTTACCAGCATGCATCTTCATTGCACTGCATCCCATCGCCAGATCGAGCCATCCTCACAACAGCTTAGAATAGTACTGTAAATTTGACATTAAATGTATCTATTTGATAAAAGCTCAAAACATCAATACATGTCAAGGAAATTTATGATAATTAGAACTAAATCTAAATAATTTGCACTGAGCATGTCCTCAATACCTTCCATCAAAGGATACAGCAGTTTGCCTGATTGGAGATTTACAATGAACATGGGAAAGCCTGAAATAGAATAATCATACTTATACAAAGAGCAATAAATTCTTCGGCCCGGACATCGAGAAGCAACTACAAAAGATGAGCAGAGAAAGATTTGAATTGAAAGTCTACCTAGCAATGAGAACAGGTGGGCTGGATTGTAGCTCCCAGACAAAAATCTTCCCTTCCCTATTCCCTAGTTA
Organism: Phalaenopsis hybrid cultivar; assembly: GCA_002079205.1. NCBI lineage: Eukaryota > Viridiplantae > Streptophyta > Magnoliopsida > Asparagales > Orchidaceae > Phalaenopsis > Phalaenopsis hybrid cultivar. The sequence goes on from JXCR01022952.1 coordinate 463,054, forward strand.
AGAAAAAACAGAAGTGAAATTAAAATCCAGTGAGATTTTACAAGCTACAATGGAATGATCCTATCTCTAATATCTTCCAACACATTGGAAGCATAAACAAGTTTAATTTTTTGGATGGAGGAACATGATTACCATCAGGCATTTCCAATAATGCCAATTAGGCTTCGAATAATGGTAACAGGCCAAACAAAGGGTTGCTATTTTGGTTAAGAAAAAAGTCCTATTTTTATATCCATGCTTCATGCCAATGAAACTACCTTGCTCTGATGGAGTTTTCTTAAAAGCAAAAATGTGATTTTGTTGTTTATAACTATTTCATAGGAAATACTGTGGAAAGAGTCTTTTCTTATTTTGGTATAGTTGGAGTGCTTCAAGCCATGTTTTTTTAAAGCATGGAAGTGGAGGAAATGGGAGAAAGTTTCATATTCTATCACTTTTATTGTAAGTCAACACTGGACAGGACAAAGTTTGAACTTTAATGCTTCCCAGAATCAAAACATTTAGTTGGAATGGGCTCTCACGTAAACTCAAGTAGACGTTACAGTTCCAAAGAGAAAACAATTATATAAAATGTTTTGATTGTTCAGTATGAAGAAAGTGCATAATGATCCCATCTGTCATTTTATTTTATAATTAAATCAACAGTGTAATTGTGGGGAAAGAAAGCACTTCCCCCATCTACTGAGGCGTCAATAAGAAAATAATAATAATAATAATAATAATAATAATAAAATCCTCGATAATTCATTTTGTGAAACAAATCTACAAGAAAAATCAGACATGCAAGCTATTAAAATGTAAGTGGAACATACCTATTGCTGCAGCATTATAATGGAAGTCACACGAGAACTTGATGAACCAGATATCACATTCTGGCACAGGGTACTTTTGTAGAATATCAACAGCCCCCTACTTCGGATTAAGATCAAGCCATTGAATTTATGAGAGATGAAAGAGAAACAATATACTAAATGCATGCTAAGATTTAGCCAAACTAAAATTTCAAATATCTCTTGTGCAGATCATGGCATAGCCACAAACAGAAATAAGGTTTGAAAACAATGCATTTTAAAATGTTTTATATAAGCATCATGTTACTAAATGTTCAGCAGACACTAGAATACAGAAGTGTTCAAAAAAAAAAAAATCACCTCCCCAGGGCTCTGTTCCTTAATTTTGGGCTCCCAAAGGACAATTTCATTGTCGACACTCTGCAAGAACGCATCAATCGGCGTACCGGTGATATATTATTATGATATATAGAGATGTAGCAAAACAAATGTCACGAAAGGTGAAAACACCAAGAAAGACAGCCAAATGGCCACTCTAGCAAAAAATGAATCTATGAATTGATCTCACTCAGAAAAAGGCAATTAGCGCACCTTAGATAGTATAAAATCACCAAGCCAGCGATTGCAATCTACATAGTTGGAGTGTACTGAAGCTATAAAAACCTAAGAAGAGCAGAAGCTGAGCCAATATACAAAACTGAAAAGATATGCAAGCTGAACATCTATTATGATATCATTAAACATTTTATTTCCTTCTTAACATTAAGGTAATTTGATGCTCACAGGAAACTGCACATATTTTGTAGGAAATTTTGATGGAAGATCAGTCCATGTAAAGGACCTTTCGACATACTGCCAGAACTCTGCAAATGCCAGCCAAATGTCATAAAGCAGCTACTTGAGCAAAACATATTAGTATTAAAAAGAAAAAAGAATGCAAAAAAGTATTTCACCTTTCATTGACCAAATTTTAACAGTGTTGTNTTGGACAAGGAAAAAAATAACACTCCCAAATAGAAAAAAAATATTATGTTCGCACGGCCAAACATTGAGCGTCACATAGCCCGGCGCCGACGTATATAACAACGTGATGCTCGGCGGTTAACCGTCTAGACGTACAGTGTCCAGACAAAAATTTTCTCCCGAAACAGACCCTAAAAAAATTTAAAATGCAAAACTGCAAACCATCATTGGAATCTCTTGAGTTTTTAATAATGATAAATTACTCAAATTTCAGTGACCTTAAGAGTTTCAAATGACTGTTTAAGCCTAACGAAACAAAGAAAATCCCATTGTTTGACTGCAACTGAGATAGTCTGATATATCCGGATTCATCATATCACCCTCAATCAGATTTACTAAATTTGAATTTACGTAAAAAAATACAGACAAAATGAGAGAATAAAAAGACGGAACGCAAGAAAATTTGATTTGACGAAGCGCTATATTTAATTTTTTTTTTTTTAATGTTTGGCAGGATTTAAGTTAAATACACAAGTAAATTCTATTAATAGTACGCTATCAAACAGCACATGAAGAAGATTACAGGACATTCTACAAAACAAATTAATGGGACCTGACGAATCCCTCTTAAGAAACTATCAGTCGCAGTNAGCATGGCTTACTTATGTTCGGTTCGTTTACACCCCGAATCAGATATACTACATTTAAATTTATGTAAAAAAAAAAACAGACGAAATGCCAGCGGAAAAAAAGACGGAACGTAAGAAAATTAGATTTAATGGAACGTTGGCTTTAATTTTCATTTTTTTTTAATGTTTGGCACGATTTATGTTAAATTCACAAGTAAATTCTATTAATAGTATGCTACGAAGCACCGCATGAAGAGGATTACAGGACATTCTACAAAACAAATTAATGGGACCTGACGAATCCCTCTTAAGAAACTATCAGTCGCAGTAGATTAATCAACCTTCGTTTGACAGAGTAGATAATACATAATAAAAGACCACTTTCTGATCTGATAAAAATTTCTGTTTACATCTCTCAGGCTCCATAAGCAGCAACTGATACAACCGAAGCATATATTTAATAGGTTATACCTGTACAAATAGAAATCAATCTTTCTCAAATAAATATATATATATATATTACAAATGAGGGAAATTTACCTACATACCACACAATTTCTATGTATTTACATATTTAACACATAAAGTTTGAAATTTAGAACTGTAAGTTTTCCACTGCATAACCTGTGCATGAAAAGGTGCATTGCNTACAAATGAGGGAAAATTACCTACATACCACACAATTTCTATGTATTTACATATCTAACACATAAAGTTTGAAATTTAGAACTGTAAGTTTTCCACTGCATAACCTGTGCATGAAAAGGTGCATTGCACTTTTCAAAACTTGGTAATAGTTGTATTTAGGATGTAATAGTAAGGATTAGAGTGCAACTGTGTAAATATGAAAATTTAGGTGTTGATATGTCAATATATAAGAATTGTGTGGGATGTATGGAAAAAAATATATATTCATAAACCAAGAGTAAAAAAATAGCCATTGAAACCAAAAAAAAGAGGCTAAGAATGCTCTTACCAATGCATTTCTGATAGTTAGAAGTGATTCAGTAACCGGTCTTCAGATACTACATGTCACAAAATAAAAAATAAATAAATAAAACTTTACTGTGAAAGCAACTAGAGGACAGATTTGCAAATATTCAACAAAAGTATGCAACATCAAAATTTTACCAGCATGCATCTTCATTGCACTGCATCCCATCGCCAGATCGAGCCATCCTCACAACAGCTTAGAATAGTACTGTAAATTTGACATTAAATGTATCTATTTGATAAAAGCTCAAACCATCAATACATGCCAAGGAAATTTATGATAATTAGAACTAAATCTAAATAATTTGCACTGAGCATGTCCTCAATACCTTCCATCAAAGGATACA
>JXCR01022954.1:12094-27122 GCA_002079205.1 Phalaenopsis hybrid cultivar
TATATATATATATATATATATATATAACTAACATTTTGTGTACAAATGTGATTAAAAATTTACGATCTTTTTTTAAAAAGTTGAGTAAAAAACATTCACTATTTTATTTTTATTTTTCAATATTAATGATCATTGATACTCCACCAACAAATTTTCATCATCCGGCAATGATACGAATCTCTAGGCGATATTTTAAGCAAGAAACATTCAAATCTTGATAAAAAGTCATCTAGAGCTCCGATTTCAGCAAATTTATAGTCAAACTGATCGGCTTGATGAGACAGACCTAATGATATAAAAATTAACCCAATCGAGTCAAATCAAGCCCATATTAAGTCATTGAACCAAACTTAGATGATTTCGGGGCATATTTGGAAGATCAAAGGGTTGTCGAATATGACAAGTTTATACTCAAATTGAGCGGCTCGACAAAACGAATCCAACGAGCCTAAGATCACTCAATTGTGACATCATTAAGACACTCAAATGTCCATTAAACAACATTTGATTGGAGGAAACTCTCCAGACCGTCCGATCAAAATGATTGATATTCACGCATTAATGACACATATATCACTATAAATAGAGCCCCACCCTTCACTTGTTGTGGGGTGGAAGCTTCAGAGAGAACTAGAAGCTTTAAGAAAGAGTCGAAGTCCAACACCATCCCGACCATCGTGGCCCATCGTCGATCGCCATCTGTCACCGCCGGGCCGTCTTCGACACTCGTCGATCGTCGTCATCCACTGTCGACCGTCACTGTCGATCATCACCAATCATCACCGATTACCACCAATCAAACATCGTCAATCATCGTCGCGAGACATGAGCTCATCACCACGGTCCATGTGTCAACAACGACCTACGTGGTTCATAGCTTGAGCAGCTCCCGACTCCGGCCCTGGCGGCCTACGGATGACACTCATACTCACCACTACGGCCTATGTGGTCCACAGCTCCTGTAACTGCTTACTACAGTTTCTTTGGTCAATTAACACTTATGGAGCAGTCATCTACAACACTCACGATGGACTACTACCTCCACAACAATTAACAATGACCATTGTAACCTGTTGTCACCAAGAACTACAGCCAAATTATAATTATGCAACTTTGAATTCCACCTTCCCTAATTTAGGGGAAGAATGAACCTGTGTACTCATCATTCATAGTTTATTATTTCAACTGGGCTAGACCCAGTGGTTTTTCCCTCTTTCAAGGGTTTTCCACATAAAAAGCCGAGGTATCTCCTCCTGCTTACTTCTCTGTTGTTGTCTGTGTGTGTTGAATTCTCGTGCAACGCTAATACGATAATCCATTACTCTACTGCCGTGAATTTTCTGACACGCATCAATCATTAATTGAACCGTTGAGTGTATGATTAAAATTATAATTACATGATTTTCTCTGAATATCTTAACATACACAATTAATGATCATACTCATGAAATAAGATTCTGTAAACTATAAATTTTCCAAAAGGAACTTTTTTTTACAGTTTTTCAAGAGATATAACTATTAATTTAATTTTTAATCACACTATTTATTGGAAAATAAGCATTTAGAGAATATAAGAGGAAGCAGTAGGCACAGGTGCTACCCACGAAGAAAGTATTACATACAGATCATTCGTATGTGCAGATTAGGTGTATTTAGAATATATTTGGGGTGTACTCACCTAAGTTCACCCTAAATAGACCCAATCCATACCAACATTATCCTTATTTAATATCTCCTATTTCGTAAACCTCACTTTATAAAAATTGTTGTAAATAAACCAAACCTATCCAAACATGAAAACTTTATACCTGATGCGTGCTAGAAAATTCGCGACGGTAGAGTAATAGATTATCATATTAGCGTTACACGAGGATTCAACACACACTCATATGAAAGAGAAACAACCTGTGATGACACCAGAAGTTTTTAGGTGGAAAACCCGTAAAAGGAAAAAACCATGGGGCCTGACCCAGTTATAAAAATTCACTATAATTTGATAATTACAAAGACCCCTTATCTTCACAGAAGGCCAATGATTACAACAATTTTCAGATTACAACATTGTCTGACGGTGTCCGGTCAACAGAGATCTGCAATTATCGACGGTGGTCAACGTCAGTTGATGACAGTCGGCGGTAGTCTATGAAGGTCAGCAGTGGTCGACGACGGTCGACAGTGGTCTACGGTTGGTGGTGGTCGACAGTGATCGACGATGGTTGACGACGTCCGACGGTGGTTACTGATGGTTGGTGGTGGTCGCACTATTTATAGTGAGCTTCTTCTTAAAGCCTCAAGATCTCTCTCAAGCCTTGTCTTCGTGTGAGGGATAGGGCTCTATTTATAGTGTTCTGGGTGCAATTAATTCAGAAATATGAACTATTTTGATCGGACGGTCTGGAGAACTTCTCTCGATCAGATGACGTTTGATGGGCATTGAAGTGCTTTAATGATGTCAGAATTCAACAATCTTAGGCTCGTTGGATTCAACTTGTCGAGACGCTTGATTTGACTATGAACTCGCTAAATTCGACATCTATTTGACCTTCCAAACGTGTCTGGAAATCTTTCAAAAGTGGTTTAAAGATTTGATATGGGCTTGATCTGACTCGGATTGAACTAACTTTGATATCATTAGGTCCGCTTCATTGAGTCGGCCAATTTGACTATAAGTTTGCTAAAATCAGAGCTCTAGATGACTTTTTATCAAGATTTTAATATTTCTTGNTGTGTATTTAGAATATATTTAGGGTGTGCTCACCTAAGTTCACCCTAAATAGACCCAATCCATACCGACATTATCCTTATTTAATATCTCCTATTTCGTAAACCTCACTTTATAAAAATTGTTGTAAATGAACCAAACCTAACCAAAAATTAAAACTTTATACCTGATGTGTGCTAGAAAATTTGCGGCCGTATAGTAATGGATTATCATCTTAGTGTTGCACGAGGATTCAACACACATTCAAATGAAATTACCAGAAATTTTTAGGTGAAGAACTCGTAAAGAGAAAAAACCATGAAGTCTGACCCAGTTATAAAAATCCACTATAGATTGATGATTACAGAGGCCCCTTGTCCCCACAAAAGGCAAATGATGACAAGATATTTCAGATTACAACATCGTCTGATGGTGTCCGGTCAGCGGTGGCCTGCATTGACCAACGGTGGTCAACGACAGTTGATGACGGTCGACGGTGGTCGACGAAGGTCAGCAGTGGTCGACGGCGGCCGAGGGTGGTCTACGGTTGGTCGGCTGTGGTCGCTGACAGTTGCTAGTGGTCGATAGTGATTGACGATGATCAACGACGTCCGGCGGTGGTCACTGATGGTTGGAGGTGGTCGCTCTATTTATAGTGAGCTTTTTCTCAAAGCCTCAAGACCTCTCTTAAGCCTCCTCCTCATGTGAGGGGTGGGGCTCTATTTATAGTGTTCTGTGTGCAATTAATGCATAAATATAAACTATTTTGATCAGACGGTCCGGAAAATTTCCCTCGATCAGATGTCGTTTGATGTTCATTGGAGTGTCTTATTGATATCAGAATTGAGCAATCTTAGGCTCGTTAGATTCTACTTGCGGAGACGCTCGATTTGGCTATGAACTCGTTAAATTCGGCATCCGTTTGACCTTCCAAAGGTGTCCGAAAATCCTTCAAAAGTGGTTTAATGATTTGATATGGGCTTGATCTGACTCAGATTGAACTAACTTTGATATCATTAGGTCCGCTTCATTGAGTGGGCCAATTTGACTATAAGTTTGCTAAAATCAGAGCTCTAGATGACTTTTTATCAAGATTTTAATATTTCTTGCTCAAAATATTGAATCGAGATTCATGTCGAATGATAAAAATTTGTTGGTGGCGTATCAATGCCCCACGCTAACACATGCATGAGACACAAATTTCATTAAGGTTAAAGACTATAGAAATGAAAATCACACAAATGCAATTTTGCATTAAATAAAGTTGGATTTGGCATGCTAAGATTTCATTTCCACTTGGAGGATAGACTAATGACATGCAATGTATCTAAATGCCCATTATAAAAATGAAAAATTATAGCTATAACCTCTCGTCGCTTGATGCAACTTCAATGGAAACATAGGTTAAACAAAATCTATTCAACACTAATTTTTTTTAATTCAATATTTAATAGCATTATAATTTAATATTGATATGCATATTAACCTAAAATAATCTATTTTTGATCTATTTAGTGCAATATACTGTTAGGTATGACTCATATATAGGGAGTTGGAGTTTCTTGGTGAAGAGGTGTCTCCTGGTGAAAAGGAATGTCTCTTGGAATAAAGGAGGTTGGGGGGAGCGAGGGCGTGATTGTAAATTTATCTGAGAGTTTGTATATGTCTATGTATATGTGTAACCCTATGGGATGTGTAGTAACTTCTCTGAAATAGTGAAACCGCCGCTCGCTCTCGAGGACGTAGGCAATTCTTTGCCGAACCTTGTTAAATCTCTGTGTTCTTCTTTTAGTTTGTGTCGATTCATGTTTTATTCTGCCCTAATTTCACAACATATACTAATTTATCAGCACTTATTTATATTATTTAAGGGAAATCTACTTATGTAGTACTTAATTTTTATAGATTTATGTATCTCACATCTAAACTTACATATTTACATCCATAACACTTTATCTATACATGAAAAGGCAGGTTTGACAATCAAAAAGTGATAATTAGTATTATTTTTTATGTGATGCGAAAGAATTGCGTGTTATGTATGTAATTATGAAAGTTTTGATGCAAGGTACGTAAATTCATTAGAATTGAGAGCTATGTATGTAAATGCCTCATTATTTAATTGCAATAAAGTTGACGCACAGATTGTATAATATCTTACTTAATTGGTGTAAAAAAAGTTGAATACTAATTTAAAATTTATTCAATTGCTTGTTTGTTTATATTTATAAAAATAATTGTTAATAATTTATTGTAAAATTGTATGCATTTATTCAATTTTTTAGTTTGTTTATTGATTTGTTAGAAAATTAAAATAAATAAACCTAGAACAAATCTACCCGTTGGAAAAATTATTACATCAGAAGTCCTGATGCAGTTTTTCATCAGGACTCAAATCAGGATCCGCCACGTGTACAGACAAGCAGAATTGGAGACTTGGTTGTATACGTGACAGATTCTAATTGAAGTATTGATGTAAAACTACATCAGAACTTCTAATGCAATAATTTGTCCCTTGAATACGAAAATAATAGAAGATCCAAGGAGGACCCTTCGCGCAGATTCAGGGGCAGGTATAAAAGAGATTTTTATTATTTATTTATTTATTTATTTGTGGTAGTGAATGGAGAACAAATCTAAGCACTAATTGACAACTTTAATTAAATTTATGCCTCTCAAATGATTTTGGATATTTTTATCATTCTAAATTATTAGCAATAAGAAAGTAAAGTTTAGGTGTTAGATATGTAAATATATAAAAATTGGATGTGATGCGTCCAGAAAATTCGTGGAGGTAGAGTAACGAATTATTGTCTTATACCATTGCACTAAAGTTCAGCACACACACAGATAAAAGAGAAACAAGCGGTGATGACTTCAGAAGTTTTTACTTGGAAAACCCGTAAAGGGAAAAACCACGGGGTCTGACTCAGTTGCGGAAATCCACTATTGAATTGAAGATAACAAAAATTCCTTATCACACAGACCAGAAATGAGTAATTATATTTTTTAGATTACAACGTTGACTAACTGTTGCCAGAGGTCGACGGCGATTGTCGGTGGTCGACGATGGAGGTCGGCGGTGGTTGACGGCGGTCGGTGATGGTCAACGGTGATCGGCGGTGGCCGGCGACGATCGACGGTGATGCTGAGCTGTGACTTCTTCTCAAGGTCTCAAGCTCTCTCTCTCTAGTATTCAACTTCCTATCATGTGAGAGGTGGGGGTCTATTTATAGTGTTCTGAGTGTAATTAATGCAGAAATATACACTATTCTGATCAGGCGGTCCGGAGAGCTTCCATCGATCGTACAACGTTTAATGGACATTTGAGTGGTTTAATGATGTCAGAATTGAGTGATTTTGGCCTTGTTAGATTTTTCTTGTCAAGTCGCTCGATTCGAGCATAAACTTGTCATATTCGACAATCGTTTCATTCCAAATGTGTTCAGAAATCTTCTAATTATGGTTCAATGATTTGATCTGGGCTTGATTTGACTCGGATTGAACTAATTTTTATATCATTAGGTCCGTCTCATCGAGCCGGTCAGTTTGACTATAAATTTGCTGAGATCGGAGCTCTGGATGAATTTTTATCAAGATTTGAATATTTCTTGTTCTAAAATTGTCTTGAGATCCGTGCTATGTCTCGAAATTCATGCGGATGATGAAAATTTGTTGGTGGAGCATGAGGATGGCATGCATGTCACAATGCTCATATTTATTAATGTTGGAGTTGAAAGATACCCACATTTTCAGATAAGTTGTTATTTAAGAAAATGACAATCCATTGAAAGATACAAATGATTAAACTTGGATGTTAACTATTAAATATCAAGGGATTGTTTAAATACATACCACCCAATTCCTATGTATTTACATACCTGACGCCTAAACTTCAAGTCAGTGTTTTGGATATTTCATTTCAATATAACTAATAAATATTAAATTTAAATAAGAATAAAATTTAAAAAATATTTTTTAGCAATAATTGTCTACTCAATTTTATTGATATATTGGAAGAAAAGTTTATGTGGTATACTTTGTTGTGAATATGAAAATCGGTCCACTGTTCTAATTGATATTTTCTCATGTTTAACGACAAATTAGATTTGATAGTTGAAATTAATTGCTCCTAATTTCTTCTATGATTTGCTGTAGAAGAGAAAAAAAAAATTAATGGACTTCATTAATTATTTGATTAATTCTTTAACGGGTCCATAGACATACTAGCACCCTTTGTTATCTCTCTTCGACATTGGTACTTTTTCAGGTTCTTCTCCTAGTATGCTTCAGCTTGAAGCTCTCGGGTAGAGAGAGAGAGAGAAGGAGAGAAGAGAGGAGAGAGAAAGAGGTAGAGAGAAAAAGTGATTTCTTGTAATCGTCAAGACGATCGAGAGACGTAATTCCTCGAGCTAATAAAATCTTCTGCAGCTTCGTGGGCGTAGATAATTTGTCGAACCACTTAAATTTGTGTGTTTCCAACTTTCCGCAGTGTTTTCTGATTTTATGAATTTTCTTGATCTTGTTTTTCGCTTTATTGCCGTCATTTTGACAATATACATGAACTCTCATGCCACATGTCTCCTTAGACCCAAGTGAGAGATGCGAGAACAACGAAGAACAAATTGATGTTTCGGAATGACCAAAACTAATATTTCAGAAGGGCCAAAAAAATAAAATTGCCAATACAAGAAAAAATTTGAATTTCACGGAAAACAATTACTCCCCTAAATCCTACTTAGGTTCGTCCCTGCATGCTTGCTTATCATATTCTCACATAAAATTAAAACAAAAATGTTAAAAGAAATTTTCAGCCATTTTGTCCTCAATTAAACAAGTCGGTGAAAACTAATTTCAACTCTATTCCTTTATTGTCCTAANGAGAAACACAATGGATAGAAAAGGAACAGAAGAAACTAGATTGAAACCCTAAATCAAACAAACAACTATCTTCTATTTCTCCGCTTGGTTTGGAGAACAAGATCAATCAAACTAGCAGCAACCTCATCAGTCAGATCAACAAAAATCAAGCTTTCAATCTCTGAAACCACAACATGAACTTCACTTCCACTTCTGTCCCATGCATTCGATGGCTGGAGCAAATCCTTAGTGNATATAGAGGATAATGATTTCATTAATTTAAAAATGGAGAAACACAATGGATAGAAAAGGAACAAAAGAAACTAGATGGAAACCCTAAATCAAACAAACAACCATCTTCTATTTCTCCGCTTGGTTTGGAGAACAAGATCAATCAAACTAGAAGCAACCTCATCAGTCAGATCAACAAAAATCAAGCTTTCAATGTCTGAAACCACAACATGAACTTCACTTCCACTTCTGTCCCATGCATTCGATGGCTGGAGCAAATCCTTAGTGAATTCTGCATTCATCTGTTGAGAACTTGTATCAATGGAAGCCTGAAGATCTTTTACCTCAAAGCAAAGTTCTTTAAATTGCTGTAAACTTAACTTATTGTGTTGAAGTAAATGATCATGCTGACAACCAGAGTTGAAAGCTTCCATTTTTCTCGTTAGAANCCTTGTATCAATGGAAGCCTGAAGATCTTTTACCTCAAAGCAAAGTTCTTTAAATTGCTGCAAAGTTAACTTATTGTGTTGAAGTAAATGATCATGCTGACAACCAGAGTTGAAAGCTTCCATTTTTCTCGTTAGAATCTCATTCACCACATCACTAACCAGCTGTTTGTGAAGTTTCTGAGTATTGCTCTTTTCTATTGGCTCGACCAGCTTTATTTGGTTGAGAATGGCAGCCATGTGCGAGTCTTTTGCTAGAAGACTAGATGATAAGAGCACTTCAGCCACATATTTGTATTCTGGATCAATATTGTTTCCAGTAGCAGTTCCAGGAAATATGAATTTATGANAAGAAGATCTTTTACCTCAAAGCAAAGTTCTTTAAATTGCTGCAAACTTAACATATTGTGTTGAAGTAAATGATCATGCTGACAAACAGGGTTGAAAGCTTCCATTTTTCTCGTTAGAATCTCATTCACCACATCACTAACCAGCTGTTTGTGAAGTTTCTGAGTATTGCTCTTTTCTATTGGCTCGACCAGCTTTATTTGGTTTAGAATGGCAGCCATGTGCGAGTCTTTTGCTAGAAGACTAGATGATAAGAGAACTTCAGCCACATATTTGTATTCTGGATCAATATTGTTTCCAGTAGCAGTTCCAGGAAATATGAATTTATGAGCTTCATCGTCTACGATTTCTTGTTTCTGAGAATCCTTTTTGAAGCTTGTGGTTGAAGGAAGATTCTGAGGAAGATGAATTGGATTCAAGTTGTGATCTGCAGGTAGATTCTCATCCTCTCCTGAAATGAATGATTGTTTGTTACCACAAAGGCATGGTAAAAAAAGGCTATTTGATAACAAAATAGGTAAATATTTTGTAATTTTTCTTTGGTTTTCAGTTTTAGAACTGAGGGAAGTTCTACGGAAGAGAGAAGAAGATTTGGTTATGAATTTCTCACCATTTGATATGCTGGAGATTGATGAAGGGGAAAGAAGCAGGTCATCCTGGTATGGCAATGCACCAAGCACAGAGTTTGGGCTTGATAATTGAGGATCTATCCTCTCAAGCTCTTCCACAGAAACAACTTTTTTTGGTAATATTTGATGTTGCTGAAGAAAAATAAAAGATAGGGTTGATTTAAGAAAATAGCAATGTGAAATAGAAGATTCTAAGAAGAATCTAAGAGATTATATAACTCATCTTCAAACCAAAATTCAAAAGCAGCAGCAGTTCAATATTTTAATGCTGATGTTACAATTGCCACAATTTTCATGCATCAATTAAAGACAATATGAGCTAAACAAAAAGCTTCAATTAACTGAATTCTGAATATTTCAAATAACTGAAAGGAAATTGAAATAAAAAAAAAATAGAATTCAATAGACATAGCACAATTTACCTTGTATTCTGAGACTGAAGCTACATTGGTGGCTCTCTTTCCCTTTATTTCGTGAAATGTATGTGATTTCCCTTCATTAAGTTGTGCCTTGCTTGATTTCTGTTTGATTCTACTACTTGGAGACACTGACTCTGATCGTTGCCGATTATCAGATGGTTTTTGGTTCTTTTCCAATTCACAAGATGTAATCAGAGCACAGTATTTCCTCTCATGGCATGAATTTACTCTCTTCTGCAACCTTGGACTTATGAAGTTATCTTCTTCTCTTTTAATGGTTTCTTTGGCCAAGGAATTCAAGCTCTTAGCAGTCTTTCTTGTTGGAGTTTGTCCTTCATCTGTAATCAAAGAATCCTTCTTTTTTATACTCGGATCACATGTTTTAATCTTTCTAAGACCTGATGGCCCTTCAAATTTAGCACATGGGGAGGAAGAAATACCAGCTGACTTGCTTTCAGGTTTCATACCGAAAAATGGAGACTTTAAAGCTCTTTCTGAAATAATTGCTCTTTCTGACTTATTGGTTGGCCTCAAGCTTTTCGCTGAATTCTTTCTTTCTAATACAGCACGTCTGAGATCTCTTATTTCCTTGCTGTTATGTTGGAACTCAAGCTTCTGCAACTTGTTCTCTATCGCATTATAAACTGATTCAATTTTCTNATATGGTAATATTAGTGCAAATGATTTGTGCTTTGAATTCAAACCAAAAAGTTATCGAGGCAGAAGCAGGCAACAAAAATGGTTTTAAGGAAAATTTTGAAAACATTCATATAGCATACTACTACAAAGGCGGAAGTTGAAAAAGCGCTGGAAATAATGGATTCTCAACGTAAACAATAAAAATGAATCCTCACTTAAAAAAAAATTTTTAAAAGTATAAAATGTAGACAGTGACACCTCTTTAAATGCATCCAACAGAGACAGTATTGTGTAAAACATCAAGGGGTTATTTATTAGTCTGGTAGGAAAAGAGACCAAGCTATTAAATATTCCATCCCTCTCCTACATTATCTATACCAGCTTGTAATTGTGCGAAACAGGCCATTTCATGGAAGGTGGATGATGCTTAATAGCAAGAAAAGTATTTTGAAATCAGATAGAACAACGATGTTTCCATGATGATTTCCATAAAAAATAGGAATGCACATGAAGCTAGTAGCTTTTTGCTACTCTATACGATGCAAATTACTAAAAGGCNTGTGGATATCCTTCCATCAGATGAAAACCGTGGTGAGCTGCCTACTGCATTGAAATTATTAGGGAATTCTCTAAGTTTGATCAAAATTTCAAGTGATTCTTCAAGCTCTTTCATTTTTGACAGATCAGTAGGTCTTGGAGAGTCCACTGGTTTCAGGACTTTGTTTCTTTTGTTCTCCACCTTCGTCTTTTCTTTGATTGGCACATTTTTTAGATCTTTGCGTGTAGATTCTTTGATGCTCTCTCTGAAGCCAGGGAATTGATTGATATCTGTGCTCCTTGGCTTTGCTGAATTCTTTGGTGATTTTACAGAAGAAAATGAGTGCTCGGAGGATTTTGGTTCTTGTTTTGGTAATCTGTTCTTGCGTGAAGAACATGATGTGGATGAGGAAGAAACAGAGGTTCTTGTTGATAATTCCATGGAAGACCTCGAGTTTTCTTGGTAACTCCTGCTTGGATTCTGCTCCTGAGAAATGCAATTCCATCATGATGAATCTCTTAAAAATACAGACACTTAAAACATTAACAAAAAAAAAAATTTTTTTTCTTTTTTTTTTTTACTTCGCATCAAACCATACCAATTTGCAGAATTCAGGGTATTCAGCTCCCTCCTCACAGAGGCTTATTATTGCATCAGCTGTAAATTTGCAATGATCATTCAAATCATACCAAGTGAACATAATCTCTTATAAATTGCACTTCAAGATAAATAAAATTTATAAATAAAATTTAAGTCTGTAAAGAAATATAAATAATTGAACCCTCGTAGATGATAACAATTGTCTTCATATACAGATTATCTGGTATATAATTAAAAAAACAAGACTGCTTTTTTATTTAATTTTCTTAATCTCAAAGATAGCCAAAATTAAGAAAAAAATTTACAGAAAGCTAATCAGTACCTGAAGGACTCTTCCTAAGGTATCGCCCATTCAATTTTTCTGAGCTGAGTAGGAACTGGCGATCAAATAATTGAAAGATGCCAGTCAGACAACCAGCTGATTTCTTTGACGATTTATCTTCATTCCTCAACCAATAGGAAAACTTCGTTGACATTTTTTTTTTCTCAAATTAAATATTCCCACCTTAAAAGACAAAACTAGTGCCAAAGCGATGATGCAATCTTCAGGATTAAATTTAAAAAGTTGTTTTTGAAATAACCATTTAGCGTTACAGATTAACAAAACTCAACAAAAATCTTTAAAAAAGAGTAAAATTTTTGTATCTTTCTGATCAGCTAGAATCCCTTCTTCTTCTTCTTTACCTTAATTTTACTTTGATCACTGAACTTCTATCCATAAAACAACAAATTAAGTCGGAGAAAAGAAAGCCTGAAGCTTTACTNTCTTCTTCTTCTTCTTTACCTTAATTTTACTTTGATCACTGAACTTCTATCTATAAAACAACAAATTAAGTCGGAGAAAAGAAAGCCTGAAGCTTTACTACAGAAGATCCAGTTTTGAAGGAATGAAGAAGAACAACAAAGGCGAAGAAGGCTAAGAATCTCAGCTCGTATCAGAACTTGAAAGTAAAAGAAGAATTATATGAATATGATGAGCACAAAGGAATGAGAAGTGCTAAGGTTTTATTAATGGCAGAAAGTGNGAAGAAGAATTATATGAATATGATGAGCACAAAGGAATGAGAAGTTCTAAGGTTTTATTAATGGCAGAAAGTGGAGCAGTGAGCTGATGTGTGTGGAACCTACAGAGCATGGTCATGTTGGATTCGAATTCAAATGTGGGTCTGACTTGTCTTCATTAAGCANCAACAAAGGCGAAGAAGGCTAAGAATCTCAGCTCGTATGCAGAACTTGAAAGTGGAAGAAGAATTATATGAATATGATGAGCACAAAGGAATGAGAAGTGCTAAGGTTTTATTAATGGCAGAAAGTGGAGCAGTGCGCTGATGAGTGTGGAACCTACAGAGCATGGTCATGTTGGATTCGAATTCAAATGTGGGTCTGACTTGTCTTCATTAAGCATATGGTGGCTGTCAGGAGAGATAGAATTTCAGTCCTTAAAAAATAAATTGGTGTGCTCCAATACTAGCACAATTGTTTAAAAAAAAACTATTCTCATTTTTTAAAGAGAAACCAAGTCCTGAAGAACTGTCTGAAATGTTTTGTAATTAAATAACATGAAGGAAGCCTTGCATACATACCGCTATGTAAATTAAATCCTAGTTGCTGAGCTAAACTTTAATTTTTACATAAATGCATCTTAGATTACCATCACAAAGTTATATTTCACATTTTAAAACTTAAAATAGTGATATATTTTTATATGATATGAAAGATTTTGCATGGTATAAATATAAAAAGTAAAGTTTTCGTGTCAAATAGGTAAATACATAGGAATTGGTTGGTATGTACATATATGTAAATGCCTCTAAAATAAATCTATGTCAAAATTTTGTTTTTCTTTTNTAAGACTTAAAATAGTGATATTTTTTATATAATATGAAATATTTTGCATGGTATAAATATAAAAAGTAAAGTCTTTGTGTCAAATAGGTAAATACATTGGAATTGGTTGGTATGTACATATATGTAAATGCCTCTAAAATAAATCTATGTCAAAATTTTGTTTTTCTTTTTCTCTAGCTCCATTATCCACTTTAAAGAAGCCAACTTGAAGATAAAACTAGTCTGTCATTTACTCATGAATCATTATAATCGCAGCAGTATGGCTTTATTTCTGAAGGCTCTTTATACTACCTAATTTGTTTTCATAATTTGATTGTCCATGTTTTATTATGAAATTTAGAAGTAAAATGTGTAGAGCTGGAAACATTCCATGTTCTATGAGAAGTTGATTAGGCTGTCCTGAAGCAGATGATAATGAAATGAGCCTATTCTGCACAGAAAATTGAGTGGAATGAAACAGGCAAATAGATAACCGAGAAGGGAACAGAAAAGTTTAGGCCATGCAAGTAAATAACATAAGCTGTATTATCTTTGTCTATTTGTTTTGTTTAGGTAGCAAAGACATGTGAGATGTTCGATGCAGTATTGCATGCCATGGCAGCTTGTCTGCTGCTTTTACATAACAAGGTCCCATAATGAGGGAGATGGGAGAGAGATATCTTGATTATTATTATTATTATTATTTCTTTTTCTTTTTCTTTTGGAAGATTTACATATGTACCACACAATTCTTGTTTATTTGCATTTCTATGGCATAAACTTCCATTTTTACATGTATATATGCCATCTTATCTATGTGATATGTAAATATATAAGAAATGGGTGGGTGTTATGCATGTAAATGCCTTGTTTTTTCCCCCCCTTAATCGAGGCATTATAAGAAAGAAATAAATTTATGTATCCTAGTTTTTTATTTTGGGCTAGGGGTATATTTACGTACATACCACTCAATTTTTATGTATTTACATATCTACCTTCTAAATCTTACTTTTTATATCTATGCCACCTAAATATTTCAAGTAAGGTGGCATCTATGCAATAATTGAAGTATGGGTGCGTTATGTAAATCTTCCTTTTCCTTCAGAATCCTAAGTAGAAAATTCATTGATATGACTTCGAAGCTGTGCTCTCGTCAAGAAAAATGAAAACTTATTCGACGGCAGCAATCAGTTCGCTATAAATAAAAAATAATAATAAATTTGTAATGATCAGAAAGTAATATTTAAATCAATTTGAATTTTAAATTTAAATCTAAATTATTTTAAATTCAAATCAAAATTAAATCTAATTTCAATTAAAATTAAAAAAAATAAATTAATCAGATAAATTCCAAAGAAGAAGCCACGGAACAAAAGGATAAGCAATTTTATTTATTTATTTATTTATTATTTGTTAATAAGACAAATTCACCCCATAAGCCTGTATAATAATTTGATGAAAATAGTC
This sequence comes from Phalaenopsis hybrid cultivar, assembly GCA_002079205.1. NCBI lineage: Eukaryota > Viridiplantae > Streptophyta > Magnoliopsida > Asparagales > Orchidaceae > Phalaenopsis > Phalaenopsis hybrid cultivar. The sequence goes on from JXCR01022954.1 coordinate 26,800, forward strand.
AACAAACTGCATCGTTTTTCAAATATAAAGGTGCGGTCTTATCTCTCATTTTACCAAATATATAATTGAGGATGAGTCAATAGGCTTCTAGAAAACGTGAAATGTGTTGGGAACTATCTCCACCTGGCCAAAGGAATCCTTGATCTTTTTGTAGGAAATTATTTACAATAATCGTTGATTGTCTAATTTGATGATATGTTCGAGGGGGCATTTGCATGCATATCACCCAATTTTTATTTTTATGTATTTATATATCTATTGAATTTTGATCTGCACGTGAAATGCATCCTAAGAGTTATAATATAAGACAGAAGAGAGAGAGA